>JARFXV010000270.1:0-90000 GCA_031761425.1 Cosmopolites sordidus | reverse complement strand
AAACCATTGATCTTTACACCATCCTGTTCCCAATCCAGTTTATGGAATACTTCTTCAAGGCAAACCGAGTAAAGAATATGCGATATTGCGTTACCGTGCCGTACACCTCGTTCCACATTAATACCCACTTCAAGATCATCAAGGTGAATTGTCGCTGAAGCTCCATCATATCTATAATAGAGTTCATACCAACCCAACCTGAAACCCTTGAACGTTTTGCTGGCGTTGTTATTTCTGCTGCCAGGAGAAATGTTTCCAGGAGGTATCGCCGCAAATATATAGTTGGATCGAACGAGTCCTGTGAATAGCTTTATAGAGAATCAAACACAAAACTATGACGTGGCAACCAGGCTTTTACAACAAGTTGACAAACAACGTAAGAAAAAAATGGCATGGTACAGTTGAAAAGACTGACTTCGAAATGCCTGGTAACTCTTACGTAACTTTAGAGCTGATCGCCACTACCCACAGGCTTATAACCCAAAATACCCTAGAGAGTCTCTTAAAACAAGTGCTTAAAATAAACTTAAGCAAAAGTATTCTCCAAGATAAAAGAAAGAAACTGCGAAAAAAGTAAAAGGTCGCCTCACTCGGAACTCTCTAAAACTTTTACGGTAGATAAATTAGAGATAAATTACTGATAAAGTTAAAGACTTAGAAGACTGCAAGGTGTGACAATATATTTCCTGAGTTCTTCAAATATGCGGCCCGAAAGTTAAAGAATGGCTAACTGCATAGTTCAACCAAGTGATGACCACATGCCATATCCCAGGAGAAGATTTCCACCTGGATTAAAAGTGGAGAGAGGTGTAGTCTGCTACGGTTCCCGATAATAATTACTTTATGCACGATCTATCAGAACGTGTCCCCAGTTTCGAATTGCCTCATCGAGATTGGGTTCAGTTTAACCGTTTCCGAACTGGTCCAGGAAGATGCAACTACTTAATATACGGATGAGGTAGAACCGAAATTCCTTCTTGTGACTGCGGCTTAGA
The DNA here is from genome assembly GCA_031761425.1 of Cosmopolites sordidus. Classification (NCBI taxonomy): domain Eukaryota; kingdom Metazoa; phylum Arthropoda; class Insecta; order Coleoptera; family Curculionidae; genus Cosmopolites; species Cosmopolites sordidus. The sequence goes on along the minus strand of JARFXV010000270.1, from coordinate 89,005 downwards.
TCAGCAGATCACGAACAGTAAGACTAAGACTCTTCGTTAATGGTCTCATCGAACTAAACCGAGTGTCTGCCTCAGCTGTGCAATATATTTTTAGTTTATTATTAGATTTAATGTTGTAATAGTTTGTATTTCTATGTTTCTATGTTTGATTTGTTGTATACTCAATCTTGCATTCGTTCTTGATATATTATATGAAATATTATAATGCGGTGAAAAATTTGTGTTAGTAATTTCAACTTAGACATTAAAAAACAATAATGTGTAACTTTTTTATTTTTTTTGTATAACAATAAAAGCCAAATTTATTCTGAGACGTATGAAATAAATAGCTATCAAAATGTAACATTTTATTTTTAAAAATACCTTAAGAGGTCAATCAGACAAAAAAATGAATCCCTTTCGAAATCGAAGTATACACGGTGATGCGACGTTCTTAATTTTTTACGTAAATTTAAAAAAGTTCGTTTGTTGTGGATCGGAAATGGTTGCATTTTGGATACATTTGTTAAAGAAACTTTTTGTTGTAATCCTTACAGACTGTATAAGATCTGTGTATATAAATATGCAAAAAATGACTAAATTCGCATTTTTTTCTTGGAGTAACTCACAAAAATAGATACCTTATACACGATATCTTATATTAGAAGAGACTTCACTTGGAGCAAAAGTGTGCCTAAGATACTCTATTCCAATAAATCCTAGTTTCAGTCGCTCCCAGTAGCTTAGCAAACCTATCGTAATTGCTCGTTCTAAAATAATTTCATCAATACATACAATACATTCTGATATCTCCGCTACATAATCTTTCCTGCTCTATCACTTCCCGCAATCCCGTAGTTTAATTCCCCTTAAACGTAAAACATTCGATACTATTCCAACTATGCTTCAAATATCCAATTCCAATTTACGAACAGTCATCGTCGGACAAAGCCCAATGAAATGAAACTAAATGCAACGGCGTTTTCTATGCTACTGCGTCCTTAACACTTAGGAGAAACCACACCGTAAATTCACTTTGAGACAATTGTATTTGATATCGATCCCTAGGCCGGTTGAGCCTTCCACCTTTTCCCAGGGGACCTATTTGGTTTACCCTTAATGTCTACGGTTTACTCCCCCCCCTCAATCCTCTTCGAAAACGTTCATCGAATTATTCGAGGACAAGGAAATTTAGTGACAATCGCATTCTCGTAATTTCAAGGGCGAGTTATAAAATAATTTCGTTTTTAGACTACTCAAAATCAAATAAATGAAAAATAATATATATATATATATATATATATATATATATATATATATATATATATATATATATATATATATATCATATATATATACATCAGCCGAGCTCTAGACGAACGCAAGGAAAGCAGTTCGGAGAGGCAATCGGGGCCAGACCAGATCAACTGGCCATTTTAATGACGGGTCGTGATCGCACACAACTCACGCCATCATACGGCGAATGCTCGTAGCAGTCAGGACCGCTCGTAACATTCTGCCTGGAACCTCGGGTATAGTACCAGGTATGCTCACAAGGAAGCGTAACGGAACTGTGGACGGAAAATATTACAGAAATCTTTCACCCTTTCTCCACGTGGTGCCACCGATCGCCTTCGCCGAACTGTCAACCATGCGACGTCACGTGTCTCTCGGGACCGGTTTCTAGCCTTTCAGCCGTCATCAGCCGAGCTCTAGACGAACGCAAGGAAAGCAGTTCCTGGCCATTTTAATGACGGGTCGTGATCGCATACAACTCACGCCATCATACGGCGAATGCTCGTAGCAGTCAGGACCGCTCGTAACATTCTGCCTAGAACCTCGGGTATAGTACCAGGTATGCCCACAAGATAGCGTAACGGAACCGTGGAGGGAAAATATTACAGAAATCTTTCAATCTTTCTCCACGTGGTTGCCCGATTGCCTCTCCGAACTGCTTTCCTTGCGTTCGTCTAGAGCTCGCTGATGACGGCTGAAAGGCTAGAAACCGGTCCCGAGAGACACATGACGTCGTATGGTTGACAGTTCGGCGAAGGCGATCGGTGGCACCACGTGGAGAAAGGGTGAAAGATTTCTGTAATATTTTCCCTCCACGGTTCCGTTGCCTTCTTGGCGAGAGAGCGTATGTCCCACCCAATCCAGTTTACGGAATACTTCTTCAAGGCCAGCCGAGAAAAGAATAGGCGATATTGCGTCACCCTGCCGTACACCTCGTTCTACATTAATTCCCACTTCAAGATCATCAAGGTGAATTGTGGCTGTAGCTCCATCATATATCGATCCTAATAAGTTTACATATGCTTTATCTACCCCTTGACTAAGCAGTGCATCTTTTATTGCATGCTTTGAGATGGTGTCAAATGCTTCTTCGCAGTCGATGCACGCTGCTGCTTGGCTGCAACAGCCAAGCACGGTGGTATGATGTATTCGTTGTGCCTGTCTATGGCCTGCTGTACCACCTGGATGTGATCCATTACTGAATCCACTTCTGAATCCTGCTTGTTCTCTTGGTTGTGCGTTATTCATTTTTTTAATATTCTTTCAGAAACTATCTTAGTGAAAACTTTGTACATTACTGATAAAAGACTTATTGGACGGTAGTTCTTTAAATCTTCCTGTGGTCCCTTTTTATGTAAAAGGATCACTTCTGCATTTTTCCATATGTCAGGTACTTTTTGTTCTTTGAGGAATTTTGAGTATAATTTTGCCAGTGTTTTATGTAACGTCCGACCACCAGCTTTTAGCATTTCGACAGTTACACTGTCCTTTCCTGGAGCCATGCCATTTTTCATCGATTCTATAGCATTTGTTACTTCCTCCACTAGGATATCTGGCATTTTTCTTCCGTGGGTATTTTTGTCTTTGATTGGTTCTGATCTTCATATAACTGCTTACTGTGCCATCATCACGCCTTAAGGCATATATTTGAGTTCTTTTGTTTCTCAGCTTCTGTTTAGCCTTGTTAATTCCTTTGTTTTCTTCAAGGGTTTTTTGCACTAGCTGCATGTTGAATCGGTGCTGCATATTTATTTTTATATTTATACGTATATGCTATATTACATTATTTATTAAATTTTAATGTGTCTAAAGCCATGAGATATATAAGTAAATAAAGTAAATAAATAAATAAATAAATAAATATATAAACAAATAGAAATATAATAATTTTAAACATAAAAATATTTACAATTAAAACTTACTATCAACGAGCAAAATTTTTAGGAAATTGTAAGCAAAATGTCATCCAGTATTTTAGTAACAGAATCATATGGTCATAGAATCGATAGTTCCAAGTCAGTAACGAAATCAAAATGAAATATAACTTCTAATTCTTCAAATCGGCACAAGACAAGACCTCATAGTGCCAGAATCACTCAAGAAAAAATCAAAGAGTTAGGCAGGAGAGTACTTTCTTACTTAACTATATTCTCCTAATGGAACATTTTTGTAATATTTTACTTCAAAATCATCTTTATTTTACGAAAAGGGAATAGAAAATTTGCCAGAGAAATAGTCGAAGATTGCCAATAAAAATGGAAACGATATTGTAGATTGAACAATTAAGGCCTACAAGAATTTCTACTATTATCTGTATTTCTCTACCAAATATATATCTTTCTCTACCAAATAGAATGTGTTTTCCAAACTGCTTCTATCTATTTGAACCAAAAGTCCCATATGTTCATTTGTCACCGCAAGACTTACAAAAGGACAAATAAATGTTACATTTATTTCTACAACACTTAACTATCCCGGGGTTAGAACTCGTACACAATCAAAATCACTTGAAGTCGTTGAAAGTAACGCAAGATAAATGAAGTGTACTGAGAGGTAATAAACAATATTAGAGAAGTTTTCGATGGGGGCCAAGAACTTTTTAACTTAGATAGTCGACCGTTAACGGGTACTTTTTGAGTGAAAAAGAGCGTTCGAAATGCTTTCGAAACTTTTAATTTATTTATTGCGAGAATATGAAAGTTTTCCCAAATATATATATCCGAAATGTTTTCATTCATAGCTATTTGGGTTAATTTTAATAAATATTATTTAGGGTTTTCAACAAGGAGTTTTTTTTAACAGTTAATTTATACTGAAGAAAACTGAAACTAATTTATAGTGAAAACAAGAAAATTTCAACATCTAGTACATATCTGAATGAATCTGAAAATAAACTCACTGGATTGCATGTCTTGAATGTAAAAACTGATAAACCTTTTGCTTGTTTAAAACCATGTTTCTGTATGCTACTACATACAAAAAATGTGGCAAAGCAAAACGTTAAATTTTTTTATCATAAAGAAAGGCATTTTCTGTCTGTTAATACGCTAAACAGTATCTTTCTATCTCTGCTAAAAGTCCTAATAGTTCCATAGTAGACCTGTGGAATATACCACCCCCACCACCACCACCACAGATTGAAGTGCATCTCCTGATTTAGTAGTTAGAATTGCTGTTGGACTCGTAACTTATCATAACATACACATACAAATTGTCATTGTTGCTAAAAAATTACTATTATTTTTAGTCTACTAAATTACCTCTATAATAATACATAGTGGCATGTTGTTCTTATTTTTAACACCTTTCTTACTCGTTAATCGCTCATTTAATCTTATAATTGTTGACATTCTGAAAATTTCACCATCTTTTTCTATAGCAAATAGTTTCATAAATTGACTTATCATACGATCAACTTTGTCAAAAATTAATTGTAATGGGTTAATAATAGGAATTAACCATCAGTGTACAGAATTTTATGGTTAAAATAAATATTATATTTCTAACTTATGCAACGTAAATGAATGTAATATCAGTTATTCATCATCAGGAGATAATATAATCTAATTCTAAACTTGAAGAGATTTACCACTAAACACCAAATCATTTTTATGAACTTCTCGACGCACGTTTCGCTTACCATGTTAGCATCATCCAGAGATGACTCAATCTTATCAAGAGATGATTCAATCTTGTCATGATATTATTCAATCTTATCAGGAGATGATTCAATTATGGTGTCTACTTTGCAGAGACATACTTCTTTACTCTCGAATAATCGTTTCATTTGTTTGAATGCTCTAATTTTGTAACTCCAGTTTTTTAATAACAAGAAATGTGTGACTATCATCATAGATTCTACAAACTACTCAGTTCTCAGTTTCAACAGCTAGTGATTAATTTGTCGAACTATTTTGAAAAAGAGAAATCTAATGGGGGTCCCGTAATACCGATGACAGCAATTCAGGAAGTAAGTATAAAGTAACAACTGCAGAAATCGAAATAAAATGTTAAAATTGCAAGTTATACCAGGAATATGGGTTAAAATGTATCAAAGAAATACTTAAAAAAGTATAGAACTGAAAGAAGCTAAAAAAAGCGTAAAACGTCCATTAGGCTTTGAAGGAAAAAGATTTATTGTAGTAGATGCAGATTCTGAGAATGGCTTTATTCCAAATGCAGGCCTGGTATTTTCTTCAAAGAATAAACATAGTGATTATTATGGGGAAATGAATAACGACTTATTTCTTCAGTGGTTGAGAAATAAGCTTTTGTGTAATTTAGAGGAATCATGTGTTATAATAATGGATAATGCTCCACATCATAGCGCATTAAGCGAAAAAATGCCAGACATAAGTTTTAGAAAACAGGACATTATGGAATGGTTGGAAAAAAATAATATCGATTTTCAAAGGAACCCAACAAAGTTAGAATTATTACAAATTGCAAAAAAGTATAGAACTGAAAGAAGGTATATAGTAGATGAGGAAATACGGTTACATGGGCATGAAGTGCTTCGTACACCACCTTACCAGTACGAATTTAACGCCATAGAGTTAATATGGGCCAATGAAAAACAATATTATGACAAACATATTGGAAGGGATGGGCATAGTGATAATATTTTAGCTTTGTGGCAAGAAGCTTTAAACCAAATTTCTCCAGAAAAATGGAAGAAGTGTATGGACCATACAAATAGAATTATACTAGATTGGTACAAAAAAACAATAATTACAGAAGTGACACTCTTAATTATTACCATTAATGATGAAGAAGATACCGACTCTAGCAGTGATTCTGATGCAGAAAATTAATTTAACAGTTTTTCTATTTAATTTTATCCTAGAATAAGAATGTGTTGAATAAGATATAGAATAAGAATGGGTTCTGTGAAGTGGGGAAATAGAAAAAGAAGAAGCCAAACATGAATTTCTTAACATCATATATAGCAGAATTTACATGGGGAATTGAAACAAATGGAATGTGGAATTTTATGCTTATTGAAGAATTTAAATTCAGAAGATTACTGGAGAACAGGGCAAAAAAAACCAATTTACATGAGTTTAGTACATGTATTCTTATATTTTAAGAAACCCGCTGATGAATGATATGGTTTCTATAGGTTTATTGATTAATATAATTAGTGGTTCAATTTTCACTATTTTCAAAATAATGCAAACATACTGTTTACATTGGCGTTTTATTGTATTAAACAATATAATTCATAAGTATATATAAAAAATAAATAATGTATGTAATGCCTGTTTAAAAATAAAAAATAAAGCTGAAACGGTTATTATTTTAATGTATTAAAACCTTTTAGGGTTTGTTGGTTTCCAACTTTATGCAAATTCTTTAGATTAGGTAATTTTATTATTAATAATTAAAAAAGTTCACTATTGCTGAATGAATAAATTGTGTTGGTTCCTTGGCTTGTTATTCTTCTTTTTTTCTAGTTGATTCACTATTATAATGCATGGAGCTATGACAGCTGGAACGACACACAACTTTTATATAAAACGAAGCATTCTCCTCAATTTCTTGATTCTTTTCATTAAAATGAGTAATTAAAAGTTGCCATATAATATTTAAAAACAAGTAATATTCATGGGGAATGTAAAAAAAAACAACCAAATTAATACTATTGGAGTAATTAAGTACTTAAAATATCTGTCTTTAAGACTTGAATAACAACTTTTCTCCTTGGACTTGAGCTTGACTTCTTGGGGACCACATTTTAGATCAAGACATTTGATTTTACCTTTATAACCAATGCAAGAGTTCAGCAAATGTTCTTGTAATTCTTTTTATACGCCAACATCCTCAAGCACTTTGAACATGTAGAGTTATGCTCCATTTATATTTAAAAAATGGCGTATATCACCTATTTTACAAAGAAAGCAGTGTTAAAATAGTTAAAGTTCTAATAAAAAATAGGTAAAAATATAGGTCTTAACGTATTCCTGACAAAGCAAAACAAAAACCTGTTAGATGTATAGAACCAAAATCATAGATAAGATATATATATATATATATATATATATATATATATACCGACAAGACTCACCAACAAAATTCTTAAATACATACAAGGAGTCAAGTCAACAGTACCATGGATCACACAAGTCAGAGCTGATCTGGGAAAGGCACAAATGGGTCCGACAGAGATTGAGGATAGAAGAACTTACAGAAACAAAATACATATGTGGAATGTTACATCATAGAGCGAAGTTTCGAGGAGATCGGGAACAAAGTGGACGGAGGGGAGAAAGAGAATCCACGGAGAAATAATGAGAAAGGTGTGGAGGATCAGAAAGAACACTCGAAAATGAGTCAGAATGGTTTGCGTGATCCAACCGGATCTATACGTACCTAATAATATATATATATATATATATATATATATATATATATATATATATATATATATATATATATATATATATATATATATATATATATATATATATATATATATATATATATATATATATATATATAATATATATATATATATATATATATATATATATATATATATATATATATACATATATCTATAATACATATATCTATATATATATATATATATATATATATATATATATATATATATATATATATATATATATATATTTGAAAATCGATATATCATGGCGTTTCGATATATCGAATATAATCGATATATCATGGCATATATACATATATATATATATATACATATATCTATAATACATATATCTATATATATATATATATATATATATATATATATATATATATATATATATATATATATATATATATATATACGATACATAGAATATTTGAAAATCGATATATCATGGCGTTTCGATTCTGGGTGGGCGTATAATTAAGAAGTATCTTAATAAATGTTATTATATTTTACTCGTTTTAAATTATTATTATTTAGAACTACAAAATCTACAAATAGGCCCTATACTGACCAATTTACGAACTAGAGAGCTGGCATCTTATTGATGACTCGGCGATCTGCGAAAGTCTTTCTCGTTGGCCTCGTTCATAATCTGGATGGCTCTAACTCAGACATACGTACAATTCTTAGTTTAGATGGATTTGTTTATGACGAAATCGTCAGGGTTTCGTGAATTGGACTGTATATAATTTTGGGTAGTGATTGTTTTTATCCTGAATTGATTACACTGGGGAACAATTTGAAAAATAATTTCTGTTGAGTTCGATATTTAAGCTGTTTTATACGTAAATTGACATGCTAATTCCAAAACTTTAATTAGTTTTTTTCTATCACGTCAAGTTTTTTCTCTACAGTTGTTGCGCGTCTGACTAAGCTTGGCGAATCACAGAAGTCACTACTGCTCTCCTACCGGCGAACCTTCTTCGATCTAGGAGTGGGGGCGTGAGTGACGTTGCGTCATCCAAAACTAGTTCGGTCAGTTACGCATGAGATGCTAAAGTACGCGGGTCTGTGTCGCTCTGATATAGTGGAGTCAAAGTATACATACACAACTACAGATTTTCGTAATGTCTGCCTCTGGTAGTTCTCGTCGTAAGTGCTTAAGCAGCCCTGATTCAATTTGTTATATATGTGGCAATTTTACCATCCCCATTCAACGGACTAATATTAGTACATTTATCAGGCAAGCCTATTTAGCTTATTTTACTTTTGCATAGTGAAAACATCAGGATTCAACAAGAAAAACAAACATAAAATTGAGTACCCTAGTTTACCGTCAGCTATACGCCCTGTGCCTCATTCAGCTGAAATATGTGGCAGTTTTACCATCCCGATTCAATGGACTAATATTAGTACATTTGTCAGGCAGGCCTATTTTGCTTATTTTAAAGTGAAAATAGGTGACCAAGATAAATCATGGACCCCTCATAAAGTGTGCAAGCAGTGTGTAGAGAGTTTATGAATGTGGACGAAGAGAACTCGTAATAAACTTTCGTTTGGTATACCAATGGTTTGGCGAGAGCCCAAAGATCACTTAAGTGATTGCTACTTTTACATAGTAAAAACATCAAGATTCAACATGAAAAATAAACATAAAATTGAGTACCCTAGTTTACCGTCAGCTATACGCCCTGTGCCTCATTTAGCTGAAATTCCAGTGCCAGTTTTTTAAGAATTACCTTCTTTAGAAATACAAGAATGTGAATCAAATGAAGATCGAAGTGACTCCACCGACGAAGAATTTAAAGTTTCAAATGATTCTGTTCGTAAAGGATTCAATCAACATGAATTAAACGATTTAGTACGAGATTTGGGACTTTCCAAAAAAGCATCGGAATTATTAGCATCAAGATTGCACGAAAAAAATTTGCTTGACAAAGGAGCTAAAGTCAATTATTATCGATCCAGAGAAAGTGAATTTAGGCAGTACTTCAGAAATAATGACGGATTTGTATATTGCCAGAACGTAGAAGGTTTAATGAAAGAATTGGCCATTTCTAACTATAACGCAACTGAATGGTGATTGTTTATAGATAGCTCAAAGCGTAGTCTGGAGTGTGTTCTCCTACATAATGGAAATTTATACGGTTCAGTCCCAATAGGTCATTCAGTTTCTTTGCGTGAAGAATATGGCAACATAAAGAAAGTCATTGACTTGTTGCAATATAACATGCACCAATGGATCATCTGTGTTGACCTTAAAATGGTCTGTTTCCTTCTTGGCCAGCAACGCGGGTCAACCAAGTATCCCTGTTTTTGGTGCATGTGGGACAGCAGAGCTCGTGAGAAGCATTGGGTGCAATCGAACTGGCCGCCAAGATCTGACCTAAGACCTGGTGATCCAAACATTTTAAATCAGCCACTTGTCGACAGAAAAAACATTGTATTTCCGCCTTTGCATATAAAACTAGGTCTCATGAAGCAATTTGTTAAGGCTTTGTCAATTGAAGGAGACTTGCTTTAAGTATATCATTTCGGCATTCCTGTCATATGAAAAGATAAAGGCTGCTGTGTTTGATGGTCCACAGATTCGGCAACTCATTAAAGATGAAAATTTTACTGAAACAATGACCGAACTTGAAAGGAAAGCTTGGCTGGTTTTTAAAAATGTTGTTAAAGACTTTCTTGGAAATACACGAGCCCCGAATTACATCGAAATTGTTCAACAACTCTTGGAGAGCTTTAAAAAGCTTGGTTGCAACATGAGCATCAAACTGTACACATAGTCATTTCTCACATAGTCATTTTGCTAACTGCAGAAATCTTGGTGCTGCAGAAATCTTATCAGAAAATCTTGGTGCTGTTAGTGATGAACAGAGCGAGCGATTCCACCAAGATCTGAAGGTTATGGAAGCTCGATATCAAGGTAGATGGGATGTCAGTATGATGGCTGACTACTGTTGAAGCATCAAGCGAGAATGTCCACAAACTGAACAATCCAGAAAAAGCTAAAAGAAGAAATTTTTACCATAATATCTTTTATTTATTTTTTGTATAAACACAATTTAACTTTTAATAATATATTAACCTCTGCATGAATAAAATATTCTGGAGATTCTAATAAAATATTCTCTGAGAGATAAAAAATTAGACAAAAACAAGTCACAGACCCAAATTAACAAAATTGCTATTCTCCATTGTTATTAATGTAGTTTATATATAATCTACTGTAATATGTTATCCATGTCCTAGTTGGGGAAGTTAGGTTAGGTTATTTTTAGCGGTGTATTTTTATCAAAATAAAATTAGTGATTTAAAAGTATATATGCTGTTTGTTTTTCCAATTATGATTTATATATATATATATATATATATATATATATATATATATATATATATATATATATATATATATATATATATATATATATATATATTTGAAAACCAGTATTTACCTTATTTTTATGTACTTTATAAATATGTCATTACATACATCACATAGCAAGCAATAAACTCCAAAAACTCTAAGATATTAAATACCGCCTTTTAAACTTGCAGCTAATAGTTCGCTTGAAATTCCTAATTTTAATGAAGGGGAATGACAAATGAATTCCTTTGTGAACCGCTGTTCCAAAAAAGTTTTAACTAAAGTTCGGTATAAATTCGGAGCTGACACGATATTCAGGTTCCTTTCCAACCTGTTGTTAACGCGAGACTAAGATTATTTCCGAACGGCTTTTCGGAAAGGGCGCGAAAGTAAATTTCGGTATAACTTCCGAATTTGTCCGAGCCGATCCGATACTGGTGTTCGTTTTAGTGTTTCCTATTTTTCATGTGTAATAAAAAAAATATCTGTAATAAAACATTGACTTGTTATGTAGATGGTGTACTTATTATGTTTCGTTCAAATTTTATGGAGCGGATAAACTAGGAACCTTATTTTGCGCCACCCTGCACTTTAAAATACCTAACGACATTACCTGCCAACCTAATTCATTATTTCGATTAAATGCCTGATCGACTAATGATTACGGTAAAGCAGTAATTTAGTAAAATACTGTAATAAAATTGATGTAATTTTGTTTCTAAATTGCCCCAGACGCTAAAAAATTCCTTCGCCGTTTTAATTATTTTAAAACGGAACATTTCCCATGGGGCGACATTTTCTGGTGGGCCTTCGTATTTTAATTTGCAGAGTTGCTTTCTTATTTCCTGAAGTATTTTTGCAATCTCGACAAGACTGACTGGTTGTGTAGGTTTTATTTACGGACAACATCTAAGTGATTAGAATGACCCGTCAAGTGGAAAAATAAACCGACGAGATTTTTCGTCCGCCGCTCAAAAGGATCATTAGTTCACCAAATGAAATAACTTGAACTTTTATCAAATGAATGTTGGATATACAATAAGTATGATTCTTTGATATTATTTTAAGTCGTACCTTGGTATTATGTCGTTTGAAATTTGTAAAAAGCACCATTTAGTGCCTTAAGCCTGAAATATTTGGTCGTACGAGTTGTTTTCGTACCAGGTACCAGCAAACCGTCTCTTTTTTAACAGTTTTCATTACAATTTTTGGTTCATTTGTAAACTTTTTAAAGATGGATTATAATCCTTAACTTATTTTTAGGTTTAAGTTTATTTTTATCATTCTCTGGCAATCATTTAGGCACCCTCAATGAAACTTTGAAGACCTTGACGGTTAAGTCGTTTCTGTAGATAATTCCTGAATCGTACCGGTGCGATTTAGATATTTACTTGTTTACTAATATTTTTTTATCAGCTAGTGTATATGGCGAAGAGAAAGTACAATACTGCAGCAGGAGGATGTGGACGAAACTTTACTGAAATATCGGAATGGTCAAATTGAATTTAATGAAGCATGTAGAAGATATATACCCAAATCTACACGACATTTGAAAGATTTGAATAAAACAACAAAATTTGGTAGACCTCGCGATATGTCATCAAGTATGGAAGAGGAATTAGTACAGCATTTGATAAAATTCGAGTCCAGTTTCTTTGGATTAATTACTACTAAATTGAGGAAGCTGCTGAAAAATTTAAATTACCTCATTACCGTAAAAAAGTGGTATTACAGAATTATGAAAAACCCTTGTCCTTGCGTGTTCCAGAACCAACATCGATGGCCAGAAGTAAATAGTAGAAGAAAGCAGGAAGACACAGTGGATAAATACAAGTTTTCTGCCGACCAAATATACAGGGTGTTAGGTAAATCTGCGGCAAAAATGCAAGGGGTTATTCCTTGCCCTATTCTAAGAATATTTTGTCCTATGATGATTTTTGAAAAACCCCTTTGTTTCGATATAGGGCGAACAAAATTTGCGACAACCATATTCGATATTTGTTGAAATCATTAATGTAAGTAAAAGTAGGGTGTACGTCAATGAGTTTATCAAGTACAAACATTTTTTTTTTCGATCTCGATTCCTTGGAACGACTGTTTTATATAGTAAGTGGATTTCATCGGTCGCATTTGTTTACATAGATTGAGTGACGTTTGGATGTTTGACGTGTCTTAAATACTGAGTGAAGTCCTCTATCATAATGTCCAAAAACGCCGAGATGACTGGCATGCACTTCATGTATGGACTTGCTGATGGCAATGTATTATAAGCTAGGCGATTGTACAGTGAACGATTTCCAGCTCATAATGTCCCTGACCGGAAAATCTGCGAAAGCATTCATCGACGTCATCGTGAAACAGGCACATTGAAACAAACTGAAGGGTCAGGAAGATCACTGACTGTAAGAACGGTACAATTGGAACAGAATGTGCTGGACATGATAGCGGAAGAACCTGGTAGTTCTACGCGAAAAAATTGCAAATACTTTGAATGTGAGTCACTGGACAGTTTGGAAAATTCTTAAGGACAATTTGTTGTATCCATACCATATTCAATGCGTTCAGGTAATACTACCTGTTGATTTTCCTCCACATATTGCATTATGTCAATGGATATTGCAAACTTTACTTCGCATCCCTCTATTCCTGACACAAATTCTTTTCACCGATGAAGTCACTTTCGCAAGAAACGCAATAAGGAATTTTCATAATAACCATGTGTGGGCAGATGAAAATCCGCATGAGGTATGCGAAGATAGTTTTCAACATCAGTTCTCGTTGAATGTTTGGGTTGGAATTGTAGGTGACTATCTAATTGGGCCGGTAGTTCTATCAGAGACTTACTGGCGAGGTGTATCGCAACTTTTTGAATGCAACGCTGCCTGAGTTTCTGGAAGATGTACCATTGGCAACAAGGCATGAAATGTGGTTTATGCACGATGGTACACCAACACATTTCAGTTTGGTTGCTTGTGATTTTTTAACAGCAACATACGGATATCGCTGGATTGGTCGAAGTGGGCCACACGCATGGCCTGCTCGATCCCCGGACTTAAACATCGTGGATTATTTCTTCTGGGGATATCTGAAGTCATTAGTTTACGCTACTCTATTGAAGAATTTGGATAATTTGCGAAATCGGATAATTGCTGGGTGTAACTTAATTAGAAACGACCCTGGTGTGTTTGAATGAATTCGGCAGTCAATGACGAGAAGATTGAATGCTTGTATCAAGATACAATAAAATATTCTAATCTATTTGGTCAGATCTCACCTTATTTCCTTTCGTATGTACACATGATTTAATCAGATTAAATCATCTCCTGATTATGCTAACATGGTTAGCGAAACGTGCGTCGAGCAGTTCAAAAAGCGTTTTGGTGTTTAGTGGTAAATCTCTTCAAGTTTACACTTTTAAGGTAAAATGAGGGATATGCTGTAGCTTAAGAACTTGACGTGATAGAGAAAAACTGTGAATATTTTTGAATTCAGAGATAAAAAATTAGTCAAAAACAAGTCACAGATCCAAGTCAACAAAATTGCTGTTCCCCAGTGTTACTTTTATAAATCAGGAGTAGATTTAATTGAGTGCGGTTTCTGGTAAAACTCCATGTTGGACAATCAAGAAGGTATTTATCCACCAGGCTCAATGAACATAAAAGAAATTATATTAAGGAACAAAATAATTGTCATTATGTTAAATATTTAATGTTAGAAAATCACACTTTCGATGAAAATTTTAAAATGGTAAATAATAAAAATAAATCTAAAAAAACTAAATCTCTTAGACGACCCAAAAATTAATAAAAGAAAAAATTTGGGTATTTTACTTAATGATCAGGTAGACTTGAATGTTAAATTTATGTTGCTCGTCTAGACATTGAAAAAACTGATTTTCCCACTCTCATCATTTCTGATATTATTGGGTCGATGAACAATTTAGGTTGTAACTTTTTTTTCTTACTGTTAGTTTAATATCGTTTGTGCCTGAAAAAGGCACTGTGTGTCGAAACAATTGTTATATATGCAATTTTAAAAATTTTAAATATAATAGAATTTTAGATGTAAATCTTAAATGGTAAAATTTTTTGCTTGTTTCTTTATGAGATTGCAAAAACTATGGATAAAAGGATTTAAAAAGATATTTTTATTATTTTCTGAGTTAGTTTTCTATGACTAAGCTAATTAGTATTCTTGTAGTTTTGTTAAAACTGCTAAAATGTCTAGTTTGTGCACCACATGGATTTAGTAAATTATCCAAATTTAAAAACGAAATTTCGTTAAACAGCGACGAAAAAAAAACGAAATCAACTTGAAGTAGCAATAAATGTACTCGATCTTGAGATACAGTTCTGAGATGCCTTCATTCTCGCGTATAAGGAAAGTTAAATATTATATATAGTAACCAGAAAATTCTGAGGATTTGTTAAAACGTACGAATATCCAATAATAAAAATATCCACCGAAAAGTAAAGCGTATCAACCCCCCTTAAAAGGTTTAAGGACTGTCCTAAAATAAATAGCCCAATTTGATATATGGACAATAACATTAAGATGATAATAATTAATAAAAATACCTCCAAAATAATCTTCATACTTTGTACGGTCTATAAAAATAATTATTAATGATTTCAGATCGAAAGGAGGGTACTTTGCATCACAACACAAAGAAATTCATGGTAATATTATTTGATGCCCAATTGACAAGAGGACTAGACAAAATTTTGAAAAAAGTGGACCTTAAGATTGTGCACAAACCATATAATAAATTAAGAGAAATTCTGTGTAATCCAAAGGATAAAGTAGAGCAACATAAAAAGTCGGGGATTTACGAAGTTAGTTGTCAAGACTGTGATCGAAGGTATATTGGGCAAACAAAAAGATCCATATTTACAAGATATAAAGAACATATTGCCCACATTAGATATGCGAAAAATGAAAGATCTTGTGTTGCCCAACATGCAATCGAACACGACCACAGTATAGATATTAGTAATTTAAGACTAATTAAAAGTGTTAATAATAATAGGGCTTTGAATGCATATCAAAGCATTTAAATTGAAAAATGTAAGAAAATCATGAACCGAGATAAAGGACCGATTCCTTTCAGTCAACTTTTTCTATTGTTAATGTAAGGCTTAGTACACTTCACGGTTCATGATTTTTGCACCCTTAGTTAGGTATGGTTTTCATATAAATAGAACTTAGTTTAGTTTTAGAATTAGATTAAATGATCTCCTGATGATGGTAACATTGTTAGCGAAACATGCGTCGAGCAGTTCAAAAAAGTGTTTTGGTGTTTAGTGGTAAATCGCTTCAAGTTTAGTGTTTCACACCAAAGGTTCCAATAAAAGAATTGAAGTACCCTAATGGTTCGAGTAAACTGACCTGCAGATATTAAATAAAATGCTTATCATAAACAAGAAAAGATTCAAACGAATTCGGAAATATTTTTTTCGAAAACTTACCTAATACAACCATGCCTTTTGTTTTGGCGTCTTCACTTTCCATTGTTGAAACTGAACACGTATAATTTCCAGACAAATCTGGACCAGGCCTGATTATACGCAAGGCCCTGTGAATGCTGTTGGCATCTACACTAGCTTGATATTCCAAATTGACACGATCTTTTAACACTCCCAAACTTTGCGGTCGTTTCTTCATACCTAAAATAAAAAAAAAAAAATTAAGGTCATTGGCACATACAAATAAGAGTGGAGGAAGTTATTGATATATATTATTTAAATTAATTTTCCCAGAATGAATTTACCCAACATTTAAAGGACATGCATGATACTAGTTTAAATATAAACAATTCCTTTTTAGATATTAAAGCACTTTTATTAGCTTCACCTCTATCTATCTATGTAACGAAATCTTTGAACGTCCTTTTCACCCACTTCAAAACGTCAGATTAAATTGAGACTTTGCACATTTGTCAGGGACTGATGAGAATACAATAATTTAATAAGTTCGTCCCTAAAACTCCGTCTGCTAAAACTCCATGTTGGACAATCAAGAAGGTATTTATCCACCAGGCTCAATGAACATAAAAGAAATTATATTAAGGAACAAAATAATTATCACGGACTAATGACAATACAATAATTTAATAAGTTCATCCCATTATCCTGAACAAAATCGTCAGGATCAAGGATCTGGTTTCGGAGAGGGAGTCTGAGATACGGTTACAACGCCCAAGGAAGACAGTTCGAACAGAATATTTTCGAAACAAAAATTAAAAAATAAAAAATAATTTAAAAAACTAAAAAGCACGCTTTTATAGCAAGTTATAGTTAAAAAAAAACTAAAAAACACGCTTTAACGGTAAACCGAACTAAAGAGTAAAATATAATTTTTAGTATAAGAATAAAATGATGAACGAGAAAATGAATGTGCTGTTGTAAAAAAGCATGGAGTGCTTTGTTTTATATTTTTATAATAACTCTATAGAAACGGTATTACTTTGTATAAACGGTAAACGTTTTTTTACAATGACACATTAATTTTCTCGTTCATCACTTTATTCTTATACTAAAAATTATTTTTTACTTTTTAGTTTGGTTTACCATTAAAGCGTGTTTTTTAGTATTTTTAAACTATAATTTATTTTTTATGGGATTATTTTAAACATTATAAAAAAAAACTAAAACCGAAAACCCTGGTCAGCACCCCCGTCGGTTTATCAGCCCTTGGTTTTGTGCCTACCCATAAGTTTATCAGGAAGCCTACCGGCTGGCGAGTGACCAACGTAGAAACCTCTCAGAAAGCATCCGGCCTTACCCAGCCTCGAACTGGCGTGACTGAGGGGTGATTCCTTGTCAGATTTTATACTCTTAGCTAGAAACATTCACAAGAATTTTAGAAAAACTTTTTTGTCTAGTGCGGGACTCGAACCCGCTCCACATTAACTGCCGTAAAGTAAGACTGATGCCTTAGACACCAGAAATAATGTGGCTCCACTAAAAGGTGTAATTCTATAAAACTATTTACTCTAAATGATTATGGAAGTTTAGTACTTGTAGTAGCATGGCCCTTATGCTTTATTACTGATTAACATCTTCTTGGCTTGGAGTCGTTTAGTCAGCATGCTTCTACAGGTAGTGACAACCAACCTGTCTGAATTTCTCGCCAAAATATCTTCTTGTCGTCGTTTTAACTTTTTCCAGGTTCTCGATTGGATTTAGATCCGGAGACTACGCCACTCTAACATTTTAATTTTTTTTTTCCCGAACCACTGCATCACTACGTAAGGCGTATGTTTGGGATTATTATCTTGGTGGTACCCCCCACGGTAAATGAATCTTCAGAGTAAGATAGCATAATTGTCGCGAAGATTTCTAAATAAATTTCTTCAGTCGCATTTTCTTTGGTTCTCAAAAGCTTTTTTCTGCAATTCGTATTTTATAGACCACCACTGTATGCATGCTGGTTGCGTGAAAATTAAATCAGAGTCAGCTCTTTTATCGTCGGTTTATAAAATTTTAGGCAATATTTTGATGCATCCCTCAAATCTTAAAGTTGAATATTCGATATTCTTCAGTAATAACTACTTTAAACCAAATAATGTAGAGGCTTGTACGTATAAGTAAATAGCTTGAATGTAATATTACTAGAGTTTTCAGAAATTATTATGTATAAATTGGCAGAATATTGCAGCATTTAGAAATTATCAGCCGCTAAAGGTAAGTTGTGTGATACTAGATTGATTGTTTTCACACTAGTAGACATGTTGGCGATATTGGTCTTTGAGACGTGTCCATGCGTCTTATTGTTTGTGGATGTGGATGGTTTGTGAGATCCCTCCAACCATCAGAAGCAAATAATCAAAATCAGTAGGCGTCAGTCAGGTGAAATTCCGAAAACCCATGACGTCTTCCAGTCTTAATTCATTTAATAATGCATTACCGAACCTTATCTTACCTTACATTACGCATCCACCAACGTTTATGTTTTCGCGTTCTTTCACTTGTAATTAGCACTAAGCAGGAACTCATTCCACACAAAACAACATCCTCCATGGTGGACTGCGAAGATGAGTCTGAGAAATTCACATTGTAGCGTGGACACTAGACGAGACAAAGAACAGTGTCTCTAGTAGTCTAACGGTCTATAGACCGTGTCTCGAGATGGTTTATAGACCAATCTGTACTTGAGAGCGCACCGGTATACTCCGGGATGATGCACCTCGTGCAGTACAGACGTCCACCCTCCGACAAGACGGACAGACATCTAGTAAATCGATGCCTCTGGTAGTCCTGCGTAAATAATTATTCCATTAGGGGTATGTTGATTAGGTAGTGTTGATTAGCTGGCCAAATCTTACTCAGGCTTATTCTTTTGTATTTTTGTAGGGGGTTTAAGGGTCCAGTCATTATAGAACCCGGTCATTACAGAACCCGGTCATTTTGGTGTCCGCTCATTGTAGAATCTGGTCAATGTAGACCTTTTAGGATCCCAATGCTCTGTACACAGAACTGCTCGACCATTTTGGTAACTGAACGGTCCAGAGACTAGATAATCAAACAGCCTTACTAAAGGATAAGGCCAGATATTATTTTATTATTTTATTTGTATTTTCATTAATATTTAACATTGATTGCTCAATCACTATCTCACTACCACCATTTAATAACGTTAGATAATTTGGTTTAATTTACTTGGTTTAATTTGATTTGGCTTCGTGTAATCTGGATGGATGCGATTTGATTTAATCTGATTTAATTTCATTTAGTTTAGTTTAAATTAAGTTGGTTTAAGGTAATCTAATTTAACTGATTTTGTAAGTTAGACAAGAGCTCTTATATGATAAGACTGTCTGTTAAGATCGAACTCTTCTCATTACCTGCCTAGTTTAGTAGGGTAGTCGTGAACATCACCGCTAGACTCCTTTTTTGTGTTAAAACTGTTTACATTTTTATTTTGTTCTGTATATTGTTCTCTGACTTTGTGCTTGTGTTTATTGAATATCTAGTACTGTTATTGAGCCTTTTTGACAGAAATAATCCTTCTCCCAGTCTTAGGGTTTCTTTTTATCTTTAGTAATTCTAAAGAACTGGGTGGCACCCTATTAACCTGTCTGAGCAACCCATCCGTGACCTACGACCCAAATTCCTCCGGCGAACAGCTGCCATCGCTGTAACGATAATTAGGCATTGATTTCAAAAATTAAAAAAAAAACATATTAGTATCTTCTTTTATCAAGAAAGTCGAATGCTAAATATACTAAAACTATTCAATTGTCCCTCGTATAGTCATAAAGTTGGCAACACCAAAACCGAAGGAAACATAAAATCAGACCATCGCACAATATCACTTACAGTTATTTTGTATTTGCTACAATAATCGTCAAATGTTAAGTCGAAAATAAAGCCCCAGGAATCCCAAAGTAACATTAAATGTTACGCCCCAATAACAACAATTCTTTACTTACTAGGGATCCACTGATAGACTAGAGATTTGTTGAAATACCATTTCACCACGAGGTCCGTTTCACTGTCGTCGAGGGTGAAATCGCAATCGAGGGTTACTTCGGCACCGTGCTTAGTTACGTCAGGCACATGGAGACGGTTTATTTTAACCGCTTCAGAGAAATTCAGGACGACTGAAAAGAAAAACAAAACTGTTAAAATTATTGTCCTAGAATCGGAATAAGAAAATTCACATTTAATGTTGAAAGTGAAATTGTAGCTGTAGCGAAATTATCACTTGCTATACGAGGGTAGTCTGAACAGTTTCCAGTCTCAACAAGAAGATGGTGTTATTAAAAATATTCCGGTAATATAATTGGACATGCATTGAAATATAACATTGAAACTTTCAGTCATATTAGATGTGCAGTTGTTTAATAGTCATTCATATTAGCCGATGTTGTGTTGTAAAGATAGTCATTAAATTCAATCTTCGGTCCACCATCTTTATGTTGAGGCTGGAAACTTTTCAAACTGCCCTCATAGGTATTGTTAATATTGTCCAGAAATGTGTATTCTTATATTTATATTATATTGAAAAACACAAAAATGCAACAAAAATATGCTGTTACGTAATGACAACAAAAAATTACGACATTGCACCAGTGGCGGCTCGTCCTATACAGGAGGTAAATCAAGAAAACCTTAAAATTCAGAACTATATAGCCACAAAATACTATTAAGTTTACTGTCAAATTTTCACGCAAAACTTATCTATTAGTTTAGGACCTCGCCCTATTTTTACATTCCTTTTGAACCTGACTCAAATTGAACACTGGCGTGGGGCGACCGTTTTTAATTCAACTTAAATTAGTCATTATTAAGTGTTTTAAATCAGACCCCTTCATGTTTGCAATTAAAAGTTGATTATTTTTATTTAAAAAGTACTACTTAGTGTGTACACACGTAGCAAATCCCAAATCAAAACAAATATTCGCAAGGCGAACGAAATAAGCGATGCCAGACACATCAAACGCTCTGTACCCGTCAAATCGGCGTTTAAAACTAATTACCGATACGCTCGGTCGAAGGGATCTACGTCCAAATCGCATGTTTTATAAAGCAGTTAAACTCCCGAATTCTGGCAACCAACAAAACATGTAACGCCAACGACGAGATAAGATGACGTGGCCTACGGTCGCTGGAGACAAACGTCCGACCAACAATGTAAAAATTGTGGCGAAAGGATGGAATTTTTATCCGCAATTATTCAGTGTGATGGGTCGGCAGACGTTCTTTTACATTTGGAGATTTTAATTTTTAATAATATCTTAAAATGAGTTAAAGGAAAGAAACTGAACGGAAATAAAATATGGTGTTTAGCTCGGAAAAATTGTTTACTGTGATCTACTAAAATTTCAAAACAATGAGTCATCTATGGTGTTTCAATTTAACCGTTTCCGTCTTCATTTATACATGCATTAAGATATCGCCTATATAGCGTGTCCAGTAGGTACCTCATTTAGACGCACCCGGTTTTCAGTCAACTCTATAGACATTTAAGTACTGTTAAAAATATGTCCAGTTGACTGTACTGGGGAACTAAAGAGGGTATATTTTAAACTCACAAAAATGAATCCAATGGTGTGATTGTCTGACGATATGTGTGACAAGTCACACCATCCTGTTGAAAGAAAACAGTGTTTATCTCCACGTTTATCAGTTCAGTCCAAACATATCTTAATATATGTAACTTGAGGATTTTCATGTTTGTTTTCCATGTTTGTATACATTAAGCCAAAAATTCGCTTAGCTGCAAAAGATTATTGTTTTCTCAAAGTGAGGATCACCTTCCAAATAACCATCCCACGCACTGTTACATGTATTTTTAAATGGTGAAGTATCACAATATACTGAACACTATGGGTGATATTCACACATTATGGGTGATATTTATATTTGAAATAGTATTACTCTTATTGGAAAATTCTTTGTTTCACGCATATTGTATGCATGCTTTCAAGTTGATTTAAAGTTCCTGAAAGCCTGGGAAATTTACAAGAGTTCGAATAATACTATCCCAAATATTTTTTATCGGTGATAATGCTGAGGATCTTGACTTCCAGTGCGGTGTCACTATCAGTGTCTCTTATAAACTGAACTGTGTGATAAGCTGAATGGCATTGAGTATATCTTGTAATATAACAACGGACTGCAATGTTTCTGTAACTTAACAAACTGCATTTAAACCTTCTCTGGTAGTGGCCAGAGGAGTGACCTGCGGCCCAGGTATCTAACAGTTAATTTTTTAGTATGTATGGAACTTCCGATAAGCGTCGCTATCAAACCAACTGTGAGTTTACGCGCATCTAATGTCAAAATGATTCAGTATAGTCTGGTAAAACACTATGGATCATTTACTAAGCCAATTGTAAAGTTCGCGGAGCGGACATGATAAAACAAATTTAGAGTTACAAAAAAACTTCCGTATATTCTCCCTTAAGCTCAATAACTTTTTTTCCAGCGGTTTTTCAATTCATTTTTCAAATTAAATTTTTGAAGTTTGGGAACAGATGAAAGTCGGACGGGGTCAGATCTGGTAACTATGGTGGATACTTCAACAATTCGTAGTGTAAATCCTTCAATTTGGCCATTGCAAGAAAGCGAAGAAAAATGATTTTCTTCTTCGCTCAATCAGATCTTTTCTCACGAATTTTTGCATTCAATTGATTCAAAAAGTTTGGGTAATACTATCCTGTTATTGTTTTACCGGTTTGAAGGTAATCAATTAACAAAGTGCCTTTTGCATCCCAAAAAATTGAAGCCATAACCTTTTTGGTTGATTTTGACCCCTTTGGCTGCTTCGGAGCTGAACAACCGAGCTCAGTCCACTTTGCGCTTTGCTGTCGCAGTTCAGAATCATAGAGGTAAAGCCAAGTCTCATCCATAGTTACAAACCGACGTGTAAAATATATTTTATTCTTTCGAAAAACATCCAAATGTTGGTTAGAAAGTTTTACTCGAAGTCGTTTTTGATCGGAATTTAATAAATGTGGAACCCATCTTGGACTTAGCTTTCTCAAGCTCAATTCTTTGGTCAAAATATGAAACACCCCTTTAGTTGAGATGTCCATGGCCTTAGCAATTTCACTCAAAGTGAATTGTCTGTTATCCATAACCTTATTATGTATAGAACAAATTACTATTTCAGTAGTTCCACTTACTGAACATCCAGAACGAGGATCGTCGTCCAGGCTTGTATGACCACGTTGAAAGTCACCTGCCCACTTACAAACCATTGTTTTTGAAGGAACAGACGCCCGTAATGAATTTACCATTTCACTATGAATTTCAATTGCCTTTAAACTCTTTTTTACAAAGAATTTAATCATTGCCCGATTTTCAATATTTCCCATTTTAAAAAATAACATTAATACGTTTACTTTAAGCTGCTGTTTTTGTACGAATTAATTGACAGATCCACTTGGAACTTCACATATGTTCATACGAAGGATGAAACTTCAAAATGCAGTTGATTATTTAGTTATTTTACTTCTCTATAGGTGCCGCGCTGCAAACTTTTCAATAGGCCTTTTCATAGTTTAACATTTTTTGTGCGCATGCCCCAACTTCCGCCATGCTTTTCGGGTATTTTATGCGTGTATAAGCTGTAAATATTTTGTTTTCAATGTAATTAGCAAAAAAATATAGTTAATTATTAATTTACTATCAATAACTATAGTAACTACATATAGTTACAGTTATAGTTATATTTATAGTAAAACATACTTGAAGTAAAATATTAATACAGGCTTTTTAATAAAAATATATAATGTTATCAGTAAAAAAAAAGAGTTGTTGCTGCAAAGCCACTGTTGCTGGCAGTGTTGATGAAGATCCAAATTTTTTAAAAAAGATCTTTGTGAATGGCCTCAAAATGAATTGCAACTTTTGTTTAGTGACGAAGCTCATTTTTGGATAAATGGTTACTTTATAAAACCAAATTGCCGCATTTGGAGTGAAAATAATTCGCAAATAATCCAACAATTAGCATTGTATACTGAAAAATGTACCGTATGGCGCGAGTTGTGCGCCGGTGGTATCATTGAGCCGTATGTCTTTAAATATTAATCTGGAAAGCACGTTATATTTAATGGGAATAGTTACAGAGCGATAATCAATGATTATTTATCCGAATTTAAATGTGGTTGCAACAGAACAGCTCCACATGTCATACAATCAACGCAACAATCGATTTATTGCAGAATCAATTCGGTGAGAAAACTGTTTCGAGGAACGGACCTGTTAATTGGTTACTAAGGCCAATTCTTTGGGGTTACGTTAAATACTTGGTTTATACCGATAAAACAGCAATTATTGACGCCTTGAAAGCCAACATAACTCAGACAATTGCGAACATATGACCCCAATTGCTTGAAAAAGTAGTCGGATTTCTATCGTTCTTTTGATCAATCAGTGACTAGCCATAGAAGCAATGTCCTCATTAACCCACTCCTCATTTCTCTTATATTTAAAAGATTTTGTGTGAATGACAGCGTCTTGTATGCACTGAAAGAGGTGTTGCTTAAAAGTTGGAAAATGTGGATAAATTTCCCGTCCCAATTTCAACAGTGACTGTATAAGTCTGGTTATATACGATGCAAAAGAAAATAATAAATAGAAATAAGAGTAGACAAACTAAAAGAAAATATGAAAACAATCAACTTAATGAAATAGAAAAAGATTTCCAAAAAAATAACACCCGAAACTTTTACAAAACAGTTAAAACTAAATTAACAGGCAATCAACCGCAAAGTCTTTGCTTCCAAAAGGAAAACGGACAATTAGCTCTAAATAACCAAGACAATTGCAAAGAACTTGCGAAATATTTTGAACAAATACTACTCTGTCCTGAGCCCTTAAACAAATTAGCAACACTAAAACCTAAACAAACAAACCCAGATTCATTACCACCGAATGAAGATGAAATAATTAGGCAAATCAAGCGTCTTAAAAATGACAAGGCTTCTGGTGAAGATGAAATCACTGCTGAACTTTTGAAATCCGCTGGTCCAGGTACAATCAAAGAAATAACCAAAATTCTACAAGAAGTTTGGCGAACCGAACGGATTCCGGAAGATTGGAAAGATGCTCTAATCCATCCACTACATAAGAAAGGAGATAGAACGGATGTAAACAACTATAGAGGGATATCTCTTCTCCCAGTTTGTTACAAGATTCTATCTCAATGTCTATTAGACAGAGCACAGGGACAGTTAGAACCTAACATTGGTGAATATCAAGCAGGTTTTCGACCGGGCAGATCCTGCCCTGAATAGATCCTGAATCTGAAGTTGATTCTAAGACATCAAAAACTGTACAATAAAAATCTCGTCTGTACATTTGCGGATTTCAAAAAAGCATATGATTCTATTGACCGCGAATCTTTATTCCGAATCTTGAAAGAACAAGGACTAGATCTGAAAATGCTGACAATTATTACAGCAACGTTAACTAACACAAGGTCAAAAGTTAAATTCATGGGTGAGATCTCAGAGCCCTTCGAAATTAAAACTGGAGTGAGACAAGGAGATGGACTCTTGCCACTCTTATTTAACTGTGTTCTAGAAAAAGTAATACAGGAGTGGCGTGAAAAAAAGTCGGCCCTGAATATTGACCAGCCCATTAAACTGGGCAGAACCAACATCAAAATTGATTGTCTGGCATTTGCTGATGATCTAGCAATTTTAGCTCAAGATGTATTAACGGCACAGAAACAGATTGAAATCCTAAAAGAAACAGCAGAAAATGTAGGACTCCAAATTTCCTTTGAAAAGACACAATACATGACCTGCAACAGACTAAGAACGCCATTTCTAAAAACAAAATATGGTAACATCAGACGAGTCTCTCAATTCAAATATTTGGGTGAAATAATCATGGAAAATGGTTTGGAAAAAGCGGCCAATAAGGGTAGATGTCAAAAAATAGAAACGGCATTGAGACTTACACAAAATATTTACAACAAAAAATGCCTATCTAAAAACACAAAACTGAGACATTACAACACGGTTATTAAGCCAGAATGTCTATAAGCTGCAGAAACGCTCATTTTGAATAGAAAGAGGGACATCGACATCGTTCCTCATGTCCTCCTCTCTCATGTCCTCCTCGATGTCCCTCTTTCTAGAGGGACATCGAGGATATTGAAAAGAAGGAAAGAAAAATCGTAAGAAAAATCCTAGGCCCCAAACAAATAAATAGCACAACATACCGACTTCGAGAAAACCAAGAAATCAAACAATACACAGATATACATAGCGATATGAGAAAAAAAAGACTTAAGTTTTACGGACACATAAAACGAATGAATCCGAGTAGGTTAACTAGACAAATAGTCCAATTTTATGAAAATAGGAGTAAAGCTAAAGTAGAAATAATTAAATGGATTGCTGCAATTAAAGAGGACCTAAGATCAGCAAATATTACACAAAGTGAAATTCAGGATAGAGGCTGTTTCAGACACAAGGTTAACGTTTGGAAGGTTGGCCAGAGAGAAAAATATAGGAAGACTGGAACAACTTGGTCTGACGAAAGAAAAAAAGCTCATAGCGAAAGAATGAAATTAGTATGGGCACAAAGGAAGGCTAACAACAACCAACGCCTCTAATTGTACTCCGCGTGGTCCACCAGGGCCCATACGTGAATAATAATAATAAATAAGAAATAAGAGTAGCTAAAGAAAAAAATATATTGTTAAGATCATACTGATTCAGGTTGATATATGTTCTGCTGATCTTAACATTCTACAATTACTAGTGGTGCACTGTTGACAAGTGACATGCATTTTATCACAGATATAATAATGATCAAAGGTATATTGACAGTTAAAGAAATTCACTTGATAAACTACATGAACCTTTTAGAAAACCAAAACTTTATTCAGTTCATTAATTCCAGATACTGAAACAGAAAGTTGACATCTCGTCAAAATAAATACTCATCGAAAAAAGATATTTAGCCAAACAAATATTGAAAAAGCTTCATGGATTCCATTTAATTGGAATTCTACCATATTCAGTGTTTAGTTCAGATCGCCCCTTATTTGATTTCATATAATAAATTCACTAATATAGTCTTTACGCTTATACAGCTTCAATTTTCATCGAAATGTTCCACAAAGAAAAATTGTAAAGTCAATACTTTTCCGATAGATGGGAGTGTGATCGTAAAAGTAATTGCATTTTAGGAAAAAGTATCATCATTTACGGTAAAGCTTACGTAATTTCAGGTAGATAGGACAGTCAATATTGTTTTAACAGTTGTTAAAGCAGATAAGTTCTATATTAAAGAACAGTATGTAGTAAAACCTAAAATATTTTGTTCGTTTTAAAACGAAATTTTTACAAGTGATGTTTTCATTTTGAAATTTTTTGATAGCATGAGTTAATAAAACTTTTACATTTAGGGTTAGAGACGCATCAGCAACTGAGAAGGCTATTTAGCGACTGGATCTACGGCTTAACGTGGGTTCCGAACCACGGTCATTAGCTACCGAAAACCCCGGTCAGCACCCCCCTAGGCCTATCAACCCTGGGTTTTGTGCTTAACCGAAAGTATCTCGAGAAACCTACCGACTGGCGAGTGACCAACGCAGAAAACCTTTCAGAAGGCATCCGACCTTACCCAGCCTCGAACTGGAGTAACTGAGGGGTGATTCCTTGTCAGATTTTATACTCTTACCTAGAAACATTCACAAAAATTTTAGAAAAACTTTTTTGCCTAGTACGGGATTCGAACCCGCTCCACATTTCCTGCCGTATCGTGAGGTTGACGCCTTATACACTATTTTAAAACAGACAATGACATTACTGAAGTCATTGTCATTCCATTAACCTAACATGTCATTTCACATTTCAATTAACATACACATATCAAACATGTCAAAAGACAAAATTCTAAGTGTGGCTACAGCCGCATTCGAGATTACCAAAATGGTATTGATAATAACAGCCAAAACGACCTGCAAGCTCATTTCGACTGGAAAAAATGAAATAACAAAGCAGTACGCAGAATATAAGCAGAAAGCCACGCCTCAACAATTAGAAGCTCTAAAATACTTTCAAGGTGTTACTCAGAAAAGTTTAAGTGCTTTGAAGAAAGCGGATTTTGCCTCGGCGAAGAAAAAACTAGAGGACGTCAAGAAGAAAGTTCAAGATACATCAGCATCTAAAACGAAAAAGTAAATAAAGAATTTATATTTTAATGCCATATTTTATTTTTAGTGAATTTCACGCCTTTCTGATACAATGTTTGTTATTTTATCAGGTAAAACCGTCAACGGGTGAGAGTTTTACTAATATTTTTTATCTCAAATTTTACTTGGTACTCTAAGTTTGCGTTTGTAACAATAATATAGCCAGTTTGCTGCTCAGTCGGCAATTAACAGACACGATTTCAGTACTTTTATCATAGTCGATACCTCCATATATCGTCAAAGTTCCTTTACCGATTTGTCTCTTCAAAAACACTTTTTTTTTCCGGAGGTTATGTCCAAATTAAGTGATTTTTTCATCATTGAATAAACACTTTCCTCTATTCTTTTTTACACTTGATGTAATTACCGGCAAACCTCTTCCATCTTTCCATATGCACAGTACTATCCATTACATTGTTTTTCTTTGGAGGTGTGGAGAAATCTAAAAGGCCCTCCTGATATTTTTGATGTTTGTTTTAACGCCAGTTCTTCAAACTATTTATGTGGAATTAAAATACTCTGTTTTTATCTTTTGGTTAAGATGCGGGGTCTTCCAGAAGATTCTAGATTACAGGATTTCTGTAGCTGGTCTATATTTTTCGGTTTTCCTCTCATACATTTTAAATCTAAAAGGCGTATATTTTGTTTTCATCTACATTGATGTGATATAAATATGCGTTCTATTTTTACTGGTTTTGATGAGCTTGTTTTTATTATACAGTCAACTAGTTATGACATAATTTTAATTACTGAGACGTGGCTGAGCGACAACACCCCACCTGAAGCTTTTGACATACCTGGTTTTACATTTTTTCATAAAGATAGAAGAAACAGGCGGAGTGGGGGTGTTAGTGCATTTATGAGTGACTGTAATGAAATTATTTTTGACTTTGTGTTGAGCCCTAATGTTGAGTATTAATTTTTCGTTATAAAGGTATCAAGATGTACGCGCTGTATTGGCGTTTGGTACAGACCGCTTGATGTGGGTGTTGATGTGCTGGTTGAGTTAGCTGACATTTTTTCCTAAAATTCTTTAATACGCCTAATCCAGTTAGCAGATGTTTGGAGGCTTATGTTCATTGATGTTTCATTATTTATTTCTGAGGTTGTTAAGTTACATATATATGTTACTCTCGACAATAATATTTCAGATGACAAATTGATATTTACTATGATATGTGTGTCTAATGACAAATTACCTCCTAAGATAATATCTTCCGTTTATTTAAGAAGTTTAACTTCCCGCCATGTATGCATTATTTACCTTCGTTAAATTGGAATATAATATTTTATGAAAAAAATATTGAAAGAAAATCGATATATTTAAAAATGTAGTGGTTTCAGATCTTTAACAGTTATGCTCCCATGGTTGGCCATAGGATAACTAAACCAAAGGTTCATTGGTTGACCTTAAATTTGAGATTCGTTATCAAAATTTAATAGTGCTGTGATAGCATATAAAAAATTGAGAAGCTTTGTTGTTTTAGAGACAAGACGTAAACAAAAAATCCTTTGGTACAGAAGAAAACTTAGTCAATCCTAAAAATATTTAGTATAGGTTCTAAGTGCCAACGAAGTTTACCTGACTTGAACTTAAATAAGCCTGAACTTATAAATCGGTATTTTGGGCAATTTGTTTTAGATGTAAACTTAGTACCATTCGAGTAAATTTCCCTCGGCAGGCGCATTCTCGTCCGATAATATTTCTGTGAGGATGCCACGGTATTGCAGTCCTTTTCTTGATGTATGTATATATATATATATATATATATATATATATATATATATATATATATATATATATATATATATATATATATATATATATACCAGGTGTCCCATTAAGGATGGATCGCGGCCGTATCTTGAAAACTATTTATCCCACAGCTTTGGGGAAAAAAATTGAACTAAAAATGATCATGAAAAATTAATAAAAAATATTTTTAAGCTTCTAAAACGACCGCAAGAGGGCATGACGAGTTAAACATTTTTAAAAATCATTTTTTTTGTGTATTTTCAAGTGTTAACCGAGTAAGAAAAATTCTCAGTTATAATTAGCAAACTGTCTCCTACAACTTTGTTTTATGACACTTTGTCGTAACTTCGCGAATAAAGAAGTGGGGGGGAGTTTTACCTATTTAGGTAAAAGTCGTCTAATGTCCGTTTGACTAAACCGATTTTCCTCAATTTGGATTCATTTAAAAGGCAATTGCTTGGACAATCAGAAAATCTGGGAGATAAATTATTTAGTTTATAAATGAAACCGCGAGGTGGCGTTACATTCAACAATAGTTTTTTTGAAGTTTTGTTCACTTTTTCAAATAGAATAGTACAGCTTTTATTACATGGCTAGAAAGGTAATTTAAAGAAGAATCATCCAGTGAAAACCCCAAATCGATATCTCTGACATGTCAAGAGATATTTCGATTTGTCTGAAAAAATCAGTTATTATTTCACTACTACCTGCATTAAGTTAAAAAAATATTAACCTAATGTTTGCCTTCCTTCACACTTTACCCAGGCTTAGGACTGGTCCAAATTCTTCGTGCCATATTAATTTGGAGCGTGTTTAAAGGCCAACGGGCCAACAACGAAGATAATGATATTAACAACAGTCAAATAAAATTAACAGCACAACAGTGTAATAATTAACAGAATCTGAACTTTCTAAATTACGAACGCCTTTCTAAATGTTCAAAATGCCTTCCATCCTTAGAAATGCAAAGATTTATTTTTCGACGAGTACTAAAAACGGCAGCTTCAATTTCCGCTCTTGAAATGCTGGTTATTGAATTTTGAATTCTTTCAATCATGTTTTCTCGTGTGGTAGGATGAGTTTGAAAAACAAGGTCTTTTGGTCTTCCTCACAAGTAAAAATCGAGGACTGTCAAATCCGGTGAGCGCGCCGGCCACAAAAAAATAAACTACCCCGTCCTATCCAACGATTTGGAAACGAAGCATCCAATACGTTTCGAACCACCTGCGAGAAGTGGGCAGGGCATCCATCATGCTGGTACCACATTTGTCTTCTTGTTTCCAACGAAACATCTTCCATTAGTTCTGGCAGTCCATTTTGTAAAAAATTATATGTTTCACTATTCAAACATCCATTAAAAATAAAGGGACCAATAATTTTTTCTCCCAAAACACCACACCATACGTTCACACTCCATCTATTTTGGTGGTTGATTTCTAACATCCAGTGTGGATTAGCAACTGCCCAGTAGTGCATATTATGTAAGTTAACGCCTCCATCACTGCTAAAAGTAGCTTCATCACTCCATAGTATGCGTTTTAAGAATTGTTTATTTCCACTATACATATTTTTTAACCAGTGACAATAGTCTAACCGTCTGTCGAAATCGTTACCCAAAAGGGCTTGGTGTAAGACAACATGATAGGGGTGAAGCTTGTTATTTCTTAAGATTCGATGAACGGATGTCTTGCTAACACCTAATTCTTCAGATATTTGTCTGATACTTAAATGGGGGTTGGTTTCAACATAAGCCAGAACATTTACGACATTATCTCCATTACGAATCGAACGTAACCTGGCGCGGACTGGATCTGGATGCACAATTCCTGTTTCTCGTAAGCGTCTTGCTAGACGTGTAAACACCTTCTTCGAATAATGCCTTCTTTCGGGATATTGACTTGCATATTGCCGCTCTGCAATACATGCATTTTCAAAACATTGGAAATACACCGCCAACATGTCATAGGCCTCGTTATTCGTAAAAGGCATTGTTAGATATTATAATAATTATTAATAATCAATAAATGCAATGTTGAAAATGTAATGCATTTGAAAACTGACAAGTTAATTTGACTGTTTTTGTTTGTTTCCATGGTTCTCTTCTTACACTCTTTGTGTAATGTACCTAAGGATTGCATGCGTTTATTTGGAAACCCGAAAACGCATAATTTCATTCATCAGTTCATTTAGTTTTAAAAAAACTAGGTATATTTATTAATGACTGATTTCAATATTCTGTCAAGTAGTATTTAAGGATCACAAAAGAGAAAATGCAACAATTGGGGAAAGGCATTTTTTCCGCTTATGTAATTAAATTAGAAAATATTATCAAGGTCAGGATTAGAACATTTATGATGATTGATACTGAATAGATAATTTTATGTTTTATATAAAATTGTTGCGGTTGCGATTGTGACCTAAATATTAAGACCAATTTTTAACTTAATATTAAGGTAAAAATTAAAACTAACTGATTTTTTTCAGAAATATCGAAATATCTCTTGACATGTCAGAGATATCGATTTAGGGTTTTCACTGGATGATTCCTCTTTAAAGTACCTTTCTAGCCATGTAATAAAAGCTGTACCATTCCATTTGAAAAAACTGAACAAAACTTCAAAAAAACTATTGTTGAATGTAACGCCACCTCGGGGTTTCATTTATAAACTAAATAATTTATCTCCCAAATTATCTGATTGTCCCAGCAATTGCCTTTTAAATGAATCTAAATTGAGGAAAATCGGTTTAGGCAAACGGACATTAGACGACTTTTATCTAAATAGGTAAAACTCCCCCCCACGTTTTTATTCGCGAAGTTACGACAAAATGTCATAAAACAAAGTTGTAGGAGACAGTTTTTCTAATTATAACTGAGAATTTTTCTTACTCGATTAACACTTGAAAATACACAAAAAAAAATGATTTTCAAAAAATGTTTAGTTCGTCACGCCCTCTTGCGGTCGTTTTAGAAGCTTAAAAATATTTTTGGTGAATTTCTCATGATCATTTTTAGTACATTTTTTTTCCCCAAAGCTGTGTGTATATATATATATATATATATATATATATATATATATATATATATATATATATATATATATATATATTAAAATCAAAAAAAAATACCAGCGCTCCACGTTGGTGCTTTGTCGTTCCCCCATCCGCCATCCAAAGCGCCAGCAAGCGTCTCCCAGGACCGGTTTCTGGCCTTAAGCCCTCATCAGCTGGGCTCAGGCTGAACGCCCGGAGAGCGGATGAAGGAAACGACTAAAGGCATGACCATATAAATCCATACCATACTTAACCATATAATGGTGGCTGCAATCACATACAGCACTGCCATCCTGGGGTAAACGGCCGCGACAGATAAACTGTACCAGACCGTTCGTGGCCCGTCTAACATCCGGCAAGTACCAGGTCTGTTCAAAAAATTATTGAGTGGGCTCGTGGATAAACACATTAAAAACAAAGAAAATTTTTAGATTCGAAATTGGAACGAACACACGGCGCAAAACGTTCGTTTTTCAACGTTTTTCGGACAAAAAGAAGATTGACCTGATGTTTTTTAAATAACTTGAGCCAAATTGAACTTGCTTTGCGCCCTTGAAAAGGAAACAATAAATTTTGAAAGCTCGGCGTTTGTGAAAAAAAAAGTTTCATTAAAAAATTCAGACCGCTACCCCAAGAAAATTGATAGTCGCTTTATTCAACGAGTCGGTCAAGACTAACCTTCCCCCCCATATATATATATATATATATATATATATATATATATATATATATATATATATATATATATATATATATATATATATATATTTATACATATATCTATATAAACATTTTACTGATTGCTTGACCAGGAACGACCCCACCCATCCCTGCAATTGATGATTGATCCCAGCAATTGATCCCTGCTCTTGATGTTCCAGACTCTTCAGGGTACCAACATATGCTCTCTCGTCAAGAATAGGCAGTCCCTATCCACAGTCAACAACCCATACTTTCGCCGACCTCCCGTCAGATGTCGCATATATGCAGTGTCGGACGCAGTCCAAAGAATTTTAACAGTGGACGCAATCCAAATTCTAACTGTGGATGCAGTCCAAAAAATTCTAATACTGCATATATACGCCATCCGACGGGAGGTCGGCGAAAGTATGGATTGTTGAGTGTGGATAGGGACTCCCTATTCTTGACGAGAGAGCATATGTCGGTACCCTGAAGAGTATGGAATATCAAGAGATGAAACATATGCCTTCCAATTGCAGGGATAGGTGGGGTTCGTTCCCGGTCAAGCAATCAGTAAAATACTCATTTAGGCGGAGGCACAGGTTGTTGTGTGTTCCACATGAGATTGTGGAACCCAGCAGTTAGGTGTATGATTACACTCAGCACTGTGGTCTCATTGGACGCAGTCCAAAGGATTCTAACACTGCATATATATATATATATATATATATATATATATATATATATATATATATATATATTTAATATAATTAATAGTTACATAGAGCAAAACTACTTTCTTCTAATTTGGAGGAGGCTGTAGGAATTCCTCTTCTGAAACGTGGTAATCCTTCTTCATTTTCTGACCTACGTATTATTAACATACTTCCAGTTGTTTATGTACGACAGATCTATGAGTTTTTCGTCTCAATAAAATAAAGTCCGATTCGCAATTTTTATTTAACAGCTATGGCAAAGGCTTAGCTAGCGTGCTTGTATTTCCATTAGTCGACGTTCACAAAAATTTGAACTGTTGTGGATTCACTACAACAAGGCGTATTCTATGAAAGGATTTAGCCCGAACTAAAGTCACCAGATCATTCAGGACGTCG
The DNA here is from genome assembly GCA_031761425.1 of Cosmopolites sordidus. Taxonomy (NCBI): domain Eukaryota; kingdom Metazoa; phylum Arthropoda; class Insecta; order Coleoptera; family Curculionidae; genus Cosmopolites; species Cosmopolites sordidus. The sequence continues at coordinate 53,699 of JARFXV010000270.1, read as the reverse complement.
TTTATTTGTCAATTAAATAAGCGAACCAACAAATGATTTTTCTCAAAAATGGAGGATGAGTTATTGCAAGAAACGGTAATGTTAATTGGCTGCAAAGATATTGTGATTTGAGACTGTTGGACTATTTTCTTTGGAGTTACGTGAAAAGCTATGTCTATAAGAACAATCTACAATCGATTGCTGAACTAAAGGATGAAATTATTAGAGTCATTGGTGAGATAGAGCCATCGTCATGCCAAAATGTCACCCAAAATTTTGAAAAAAGGGTGGACGTATGTGGGAGTTGCAAGAGGTAGTCATTTGGCAGATATTATCTTTCGTATTTAAACATCATACACTATGATCCAATTATCAATAAAAGGTTTTTTTTTTAGTTAATGCAAATTCTGTATTTTATTCAAGAATAAAAAAAACCGCTAAATTGGAAAGGCTCTTTATATTATACTGTCGCAGGTTGAGAAATCATCAATAATCTTTATATTAATCGGTCTGTTTATTATAAGAAAAATAAGAAGAACAAACCGAAAAAAAAAACATAATTATTCAGTGATGTTCTGTTCGCATTTGGACTCCGGCACTAGTATTTATTAGAATCCTGTAATAATAGTAATTTCCCAGGGAGACCGAACTACCCTAAACAATGAAACCTCAGTGTAACCGAGAACAATATAAAATCGCCAGCTAATACCTCACTTTTAGATCTCGCCGCAAAGTACTACAGTTTCTAAATAAGGGTAATCCGTAGCTCGGACAGGTTAAATACGTCGGCAACCGCAGAAAATCACGGTTTAAAGAGCGAGAGATAGGGCCGACGATGAGACTCAGTCCTAAAGGTTCACAGGGGACCGTTTAAGTTAATTCTTCATATCGTTCCTTGTTCAACTGGCCTACACAAGCTTTTATCTCGTCTTTTATTCTCGTTCTTTGGTTCGGAGCATTTTAATCTGCAGTAAATATTCGGCTTGTTGTTTCTATAGAGGGGCGGGACATTTCCACGGATTTGGCCTCGTCGTGGAGAAGATATGGCCCCGTTCTAAAACGAGAAATATGTGTGCTGTGTAAACCTCGACGACATTACCAAGAGGATATTTAGAAATCTGTTCGTACGTTTATTTTTGTCTGTATGTTTCGGAAATAGAAGTGCTTTTAAAAAGTGCTCGGCTTAACGGTGATCCATTTTCTTTCTCATTTCTTCTTTACTCTCTAAATGCATCCCTTAGAAACGATATTGTTTTTCGTTAAGTCAAGAAAAAATATTAACATAAAAGTAACATGTTCGCTTTAAAGATAATCCGGATTTTATACCTCGAGTTATAATGGGTTACCCAATAAGAGTATCAGAAGGTCAAGGACTGTTGGTGGTTTATTTCTCTAAACCAGAGATTTAACTTAAATTCACAGAAATTTTCCAAAAAATTCACATAAAACATTGCATGATCTTGGTGGATAGTTGACATTATCAGTTTGCGAAATCACGCATAATTCAGGAAACTTTTCTTGCAATAAATCGATTGTTTGGCGAGATGGGTGACAATTTGTACCGTCCTGTAAAAGAAACATTGTTTATATCCACACTTATCAGTTCCGGCAAAAGTTATTCTGTCAATATATCTCTATAGTGTTCATCATTAACAGTATCACGATTTCTATAATAGATGTTAAAAAAATAAAATTCTATCATTTCTTCAGCCCAAAAATCCACCAAAAATAACTCCTGAGTGAAGAGGTAACTCCTGAATCAATTAAGGGTTTTCATCGGCCCAAATTCTGCAATTATGATTATTTACAAACTCATCAAGCCGGAAGAGCGCTTCATGGGAAAAGATAATTTATTCTCAGTAAGGATCGCCTTGAATCACAGCAGTCTATAAGCAACATTTACATTTCAACTAGTGATCCTGCTATTACGTTTCAAACTTCTGATCATCTTATTGAACAACTCTTTATAATAATAATGATGATTATTATTCTTTACTTTGACAAAATAATTTTATTAAACTTTCAAACCAAGCCAATTAACATAAAAATAATTATATTGTATGCTATAGTAAGTGTATACTGCTTCTTTAGATAAGGCAGATAATGACGTCAAAAGATTTTATGAGCATATAAAAAGCTTATGGGTCACACAAGGTCATTTTAATGCCAAAGTAGACAAATAAAACATAATAATCGGTTTACAAGAAAGCAACACGAGAGATGATAAATTAATATAGAGTGGTAGAAAATAAGATACCTATTTTTGAAAAATCATAACATTTTAGTTCTTTATAGTTATTAATGTGTATAACTTTTGTGTGTGTGAAACATTCAAGAATAAAAAATTAATCAAAACCACAACTACATGATTTTTATTACTCTCGAGAAATAAATAAAAATCTCAAAGAGATAATAGAAATTATTTACGTATTAACGTCTGTGAAACTATGAAGCTGAAAAGGATATAAAATTTATATAATCATTAAAAGAAAAATCTTAAAATTAATTGAAAATCGTCCGGAACATTACAATACTAATAAAAATGAATTAATTGAGTTAATATAAAAGTTCCTCGTATGTTTTGGGAAATATAAATTACATTTACAAAGTTTTTTGCCGTGTTTTCCTCGATGATCTCTCTCAATTTCTTTTGAAACTACATAAACCCACGCTAATAGAAGTTTTGAGGCTTCTGGCTAAAGAACTAAGATTTCTATCATCTTTTCCTATTCATTTCCTATCATCTAATCTGTTTTGAATTGATAATAAATATCTCTAAAACAATGATAGTCGGATGGATGGCGCAAGATCGGAAGAGAGAATGGGGGTTTTTCAAACAAGTTCAGGCTAATTTCAAGCTTAGAGATGTAATCTGTATTAACACACTACAATCCGTGTATAAAATTAGCTCTAAATATTAATAGTCTGTGCGTGAGACAGGTGAGCTAGATTAGTTCCCTTACGACGGGGCAAAAACTAAAGGTAATAATAAATTTATTGATTGATTTGTCCGTTACTTTGTGATAGTTCATTTTTTAAAAACGAAACTATAGTCACACAAATTTTGTTTAAACATAAAAGTGACAGATAACAAAGTAAAGAATTGTTTTATTCCTCTTTAATAATAAATTTGAAAAATTGCCGGGCTTGTTTAGACCTGTTCGGGCTAATTTCAAGATTCGTAATCTGCATTAAAAACACTACAATCTATGTACAAAAAAAAATAACTAATAAGCCAAAAAAATACAACAGAGGGAAATACCAAAAAATAGAAAAACCAGTATTACGATACTCACCATTAAAATCGGAACTAAAAAAAGATTCAAGAAATTAAATTATAGAGGAATATTTCTGCTAACAAGCATATATATATATATATATATATATATATATATATATATATATATATATATATATATATATATATATATATATATATATATATGGTGAACCACAGGAAGTACAGTTAGAGGCGTTCGTTGTTGTTAGCCTTTCTTTGCACCCATACTGATTTCATTCTTTCGCTATGAGCTTTTTTCCTTTCGTCAGACCAAGTTGTTCCGGTCTTTCTACATTTTTCTCGCCAACCTTTGAAACTTTAACTTTGTGTCTGAAACAGCATCTATCCTGAATTTCACTTTATGTAATATTTGCTGATCTTAGATCCTCTTTAATTGCAGCAATCCATTTAATTATTTCTACTTTAGCTCTACTCATATTTTCATAACATTCGACCATTTGTCTAGTTAGCCTACTCGGATTCATCCGTTTTATGTGTCCGTAAAACTTAAGTCTTCTTTTTTTCATATCGCTATATATATATATATATATATATATATATATATATATATATGTATATGTGTGTGTATTGTTTGATTTCTTGGTTTTACAAACATATTATATTAAGTTATATTAAAACATCGTAATCCTAGTTTACCCGACACCAATAATACCATACTCCAAGCCAGTATCTAACTTTAAAATCATGTCCACAGATATCAATCCTTACTAAATAAGGACAATTCAAAGCTCAGACAGGTTAAATACTTCGCAACAGCAGAAAATCACGGTATAAAGAGCAAAAAAAAGGGCTGGCGATGAGACTCAGGCCTAAGGGTTCCCAGGGAGACCGTTTAAGTTAATTCTTCATATCGTTCTTTGTTCCATTAGCCTACGCGGGTTTTTATCTAATTTTTTATTCTCATTCTTTCGTCCGGAACATTTTAATCTGCAGTAAATATTTGGCGTGTGGTTCCTATAGAGAGGCGGAACATTTCCAGTGATTTGGTCTCGTCGTGGAAAAAATACGGCCCCGTTCTAAACCGTGAAATATGTGCGCTGAGTAAACCTCGAACCTACATTACCAAGAGGATTTTTCCGAATATACATGTACATTTATTTTTGTCTGTACGTTTTAGAAGTAGTTTTCAAATATACTTGGTTTAGCTATATTTATTTCTTTTTTTTTGGTATCAAAAAGTTTCAAATTCTCGTAGTCTGCGTGTGGACAGTCCAGTATTTCTGATTAACAGCAGATCGATATACATGTTTGAAGTATTTCAACAACGTAACATCAGATACCTCTGTTAAATATTTGATTTACAATTATTTCGGCAGCTTCTCTTATTATAAATATTAAATATATTGCACTTTAGTCGATGAGTTTCGTCTGACGTTTTTTCTGTTTCAATTTTTATTTTCTTCTCTATTACCTCTTTCTGAGATCATCAACTTGGACATTTCAAAGAGTTAATTCTGAGCATTATTACAATCTTTTCGTTTCTTTTCTTTTTGGTTTCTTACAGATCGATGAAAATACTCGCATATTTTAATATTTGGAATATATATATATATATATATATATATATATATATATATATATATATATATATATATATATATATATATATATATATATATATTGTTTGTAGTTTTTTGATTTCTTTGAATTGCGTCCAGTAAGACAACAGTAGTCAGGAGGAATGGAATCTCATCCATCATTTTCAAAGCGTTTACTCGACGGTATTTCGACGACAAATGTCGGTCTGTCGCGTCGGGTTTTGTGTGCTGGCGGCGCGACGTTATTGGTCGGTTGATCCCGGCCAATGAGAGCCCGTGTTTGGCTACGTGTTTGCGGACCCGTTGTCACTAGCACGGCTTTCATGGATGGAGAACCATCTTGTTGTATCGGGCTCTCTGTTGATTTTACTCGGAAGTCCGATAAAATGTGTTTCCAAGCATGTGGTAATCTTTGGTTATCATCTCGCCTGTATAAGTTTTTGGGCCTTTTTTTCTTTCTCTATGGACTATTTAATAATTCTGACGGAGAAATTTTCATTTCTCGATAAGGTTTTTGTTTCCCCAAAATTAATTTGCTGGTGGTTTTCTGTTTGACGGCGTTAATATGCTCGTCCCTACTGGCACTTATTTTTCTATTTGTTTGGCCTATGTATGACAGGTTATAGTTCTGACACAGAATTTCATACACGCCTGGGTCTTCTAAGAGAATTTTGTCTTTGGCGGTTGAAAGAATGTCTTTGATTTTCCTGTCGGTGGTGAAAATAATAGTTTCAATGTCATGCCTCCTTAAAAATTTTCCAATCTTGTACGTGATGCCTTTGATATATGGTAGAAAGGCTTTGTTTGTGTATGTCTTTTTCTCTTTTTCTTGTTGTTTGTTTGTCGGATTGAGCGCCCATCGGATAGTTTTTTGTTGATATCCGGTAGTTGCCAGGACATTTTGCAGAAGATTTATTTCTTGTTGATAGTGTTCCATATCCATTAGAGGTTGCGATCGATAGGCCAAAGATTTTGCAACGGCGAATAGCTGAGCCGTATGTATAGGTGTGTAGGTTTGTGTAGGTTTTCGATAAACTGTGTGTGATAAGCCACCATCTCGTTTCCTTTTTATTAACACATCTAGGAATGGAACTTCTTTTTCTGTTTCTTTTTCCATCGTACACTTGATTTTTAGATGAATTTAGTTCAGGTGTTCCAGGAATTTATTCAGATTATCCTCTCCATGTTGCCACGCAATAATCGTATTGTCGTCTTAACGTAAGCATATGTTTGATTTATGTATACACGTTTGCAGTGCTCGGGTTTCGAAGTCTTCCCTATATAGATTGGCCAACGCTGGAGAGAGTGGGGAGCCCATCGTGAGGTGCGTCTTCAATTTGCGTAGATGCGTAGATGAAGTAGGCAAGGAAGTGGTTCGAAGGACTGATGACATGTTCAGGCAGCTTATACTTTGTCTTTATGATCGACAGGGCTTCGGTAATCGGCACTTGCGTGAACAGGGAAGTGACGTCAAAGCTGACTAATAAGTCGTTTTCTTCTAACCGGATGCACAACACCGGACACAAATTTAATTTTGCAAAAACAAAAACCTTATCGAGAAATGAAAATTTCTCCGCCAGAATTATTAAGGAGGCCATAGAAATAGAAAAAAGGCCCAACAACCTAAATAGTCGAGATGATAGCCAAAGATTACCACATGCTTGGAAACACATTTTATCGGACTTCCGAGTAAAATCAACAAAGAGCCCTAGACAACCAGATCGTTCTGCATTCATGTAAGCTGTGCTACTGACAACGGGTCCGCAGACTCTCATTGGCCGGAATCAACCGACCAATGACGTTGCTCCGCCAGCACACAAAACCGGACGCGACAAACCGACCACCAGCATTTTTCGTCAAAAGACCGTCGAGTATACGCTTTGAAAATGATAGATGGAATTCCATCGAAACGTCAGCGAAACCGTCCACCAGTTGACATTCAGCTAACACGGGATACTCGAGAAAATATCATTATATATATATATATATATATATATATATATATATATATATATATATATATATATATATATATATATATATATATATATATATATATATATATATATATATATATATATATATATATATATATATACATATATATATATATATATATATATATATATATATATATATATATATATATATATATATATATATATATATATATATATGTATGTAGTGTTAGATTTTCTTGGACTGCGTCCAATGAGACAGCAGTAGCTGAGTGTCATCACACACCTAACCGTTGGGTTCCACAATCTCATTTGGAACACACAACAACCTGCGTCTCCACCTAAATGAACAATTTTCGAGGTTCAGACTCATCAGAGTATGGTATATGTCGGCGCCCTATATATATATATATATATATATATATATATATATATATATATATATATATATATATATATATATATATATATATATACGGGTCACGGGTGGTGGATAGTGAAAGTTCCATTAGATATTAATGGACAGCTGCGAATATCCCAAAATAAGCAGCCGCGAACCAAGGCAAAAAAGAAAACTAAATCCACTTAGCGTCTGACTTGTATCAAGCGGCTGAGTGGTCAGCATCTGTTCACCAGTGGTGCGGCTGATATTTAAATTCTGGAACTAACCCCTCCAGTCTTAACCTCTGAACCGTCATGGTTCAAACCTTTAATTCCAAGTACAAGATGAAGCGTTCTAGTAATTACAAAATTACCCCAGGAGGTAGACAATCCTCTGCCAGCTTTGCTGGTACAACCGGACTTTCGGATTCTGGGGCGTCCGGGCTTAAACGCAAAATCTTTCAGAGGGAGTCGGAGACCTCTGGCCAACGTCTGAAACCGAAAATAAAAACTTTCTTTGGAACGGTAAATATCAATTCTCTCCTGCGTCCAGGAAAACTACACGAATTGGAGCGAACATTAAATCAGCAAAAAATCCAAATTTTAGCTTTGCAAGAAACCAGATTGATAGATGATAACACCTTGGAATTCGGCAACTACAGACTTTTTAAAAGTAAAACGGACAAAATAATATTCAAAAATACACCTCATCTCGGTGTTGCTTTCGCTGTCTCAAGAAACATTCTTGGTTCTATAACAAATGTCCAGCCAGTAAATAATCGACTTATGACACTATCCCTCAAGTGTGCTAACAAAAACTATACATTAATCAATGCACACCTCCCAGTTAACGAAGAAAATAAATCTAATCTTGAAAAAGTAAATAAGTCCTGGGAAATTCTGGAAAAGACTATCTCTAAAATTCCCTCTATCCATGTAAAAATCCTATTGGGTGATTTCAACGCCCAACTAGGGAAAGAAAAAAGTACAGGAAAACAGTCGGCAGTTTTCCCGCTCATAAATGGACTAACCATAATGGTAGAAGATTGGTTGAACTATGTTCGCAGCTAAATCTAAAAATAATGTCAACCCATTTTAAGAAGAAAATAACAAAACAAAAGACCTGGAGGTGCCCCAACACGTACATGGGTGAATTTCAAATTGACCATGTTGCCATTTCGTACCCCAATTATAAAGAGATTTTGAATGTTCAAGTCAGGAAAGGAGCAAATATAGACACGGATCACTACTTGACTAGAATCAAACTTAGCTTAAAACCTCGAAAACTTATTCAAAAGAGGCTGCTAATACCAAAGTTTGACCCAACGAAAATAAAACCAGCCCTAACAGAAGAACTTGATAAACAACCTGCGCAGAACTGGCAAGAATTAAAACAAAAAATCATTAAAACAGCCTTAAAGATGGTCCCTTTACAAAAACGTAGAAAACATCCGTGGTGGGATGAAGTTTGCGAGCAAGCAGTATTAAGCCGAAGTAAAGCATTCAAAGACTGGAACAGTCAAAAAACAGCGATAAACTATAACATCTTTTTGGAAGTAAGAAAAGAAACATCGAAGCTAATTAGACAAACTAAAAGAAAATATGAAAACAATCAACTTAATGAAATAGAAAAAGATTTCCAAAAAAATAACACCCGAAACTTTTACAAAACATTTAAAACTAAATTAACAGGCTATCAACCGCAGAGCCTATGCTTTCAAAAGGAAAACGGACAATTAGCTCTAAATAACCAAGACAATTGCAAGGAACTTGCGAAATATTTTGAACAAATACTAAACTGTCTTGAGCCCTTAAACAAATTACCAACACTAAACCCTAAACAAACAAACCCAGATTCATTACCACCGAATGAAGAGGAAATAATTAGGCAAATCAAGCGGCTTAAAAATAACAAAGCTTCTGGTGAAGATGGAATCACTGCTGAACTTTTGAAATCCGCTGGTCCAGGTACAATCAAGGAAATAACCAAAATTCTACAAGAAATTTGGCGAACCGAACGGATTCCGGAAGACTGGAAAGATGCTCTAATCCATCCACTACATAAGAAACGAGATAGAACGGATGTAAACAACTATAGAGGAATATCTCTTCTCCCAGTTTGTTACAAGATCCTATCTCAATGTCTACTAGAGAGAGCACAGGGACAGTTAGAACCGAACATTGGTGAATATCAAGCAGGTTTTCGACCGGGCAGATTCTGCCCTGAACAGATCCTGAATCTAAAGTTGATTCTAAGACATCAAAAACTGTACAATAAAAATCTCGTATGTACATTTGTGGATTTCAAGAAAGCATATGATTCTATTGACCGCGAATCTTTATTCCGAATCTTGAAAGAACAAGGACTAGATCTGAAAACGCTGACAATTATTAAAGCAACGTTAACTAACACGAGGTCAAAAGTTAAATTCATGGGTGACATCTCAGAGCCCTTCGAAATTAAAACTGGTGTGAGGCAAGGGGATGGACTCTCGCCACTCTTATTTAACTGTGTTCTATATTATCTAAAGAAATAGCAGAAAAGGTAGGACTCCAAATTTCCTTTGAAAAGACAGAATACATGACCTGCAACAGACTAAGAACACCATTTCTAAAAACGAAATATGGTAACATCAGACGAGTCTCTCAATTCAAATATTTGGGTGAAATAATCATGGAAAATGGGTTGGAAAAAGCGGCCAATAGGGGTAGATGTCAAAAAATGGAAACGGCATTGAGACTTACACAAAATATATACAACAAAAAATGCCTATCTAAAAACACAAAACTGAGACATTACAACACGGTTATTAAGCCAGAATGTCTATAAGCTGCAGAAACGCTCATTTTGAATAGAAAGAGGGACATCGAGGACATTGAAAAGAAGGAAAGAAAAATCATAAGAAAAATCCTAGGCCCCAAACAAACAAATAGCACAACATACCGACTTCGAGAAAACCAAGAAATCAAACAATACACAGATATACTTAGCGATATGAGAAAAAGAAGACTTAAGTCTTACGGACACATCAAACGGATGAATCCGGGTAGGCTAACTAAACAAATAGTCGAATTTTATGAAAATAGGAGTAGAGCTAAAGTAGAAATAATTAAATGGATTGCTGCAATTAAAGAGGACCTAAGATCAGCAAATATTACACAAAGTGAAATTCAGGATAGAGGCTGCTTCAGGCACAAGGTTAACGTTTGGAAGGTTGGCCAGAGAAAAAAATGTAGGAAGACTGGAACAACTTGGTCTGATGAAAGGAAAAAAGCTCATAACGAAAGAATGAAATTAGTATGGGCTCAAAGGAATGCTAACAACAACAAACGCCTCTAATTGTACTTCGCGTGGTCCACCAGGGCCCATACGTGAATAATAATAATAATAATAATAATATATATATATATATATAATAATATATATATATATATATATATATATATATATATATATATATATATATATATATATATATATATATATATATATATATATATATATATATGTTACCGGCAAAGTTCGTTGTGCTGTCTAACTTAAGTTTGCCTAGGTAAACCGCGCATTGCGGGAACGATTTAGGCAAAACCCGAAATTATTTTATATATCGGAGTTTGCCTACTGTGTAGTACGGCAATCTTAGGTTTGTCAAATGTGTAGCAGGCAAAGTCCGAAACAATTCCAAGCAATTGTTCTGATTCGTCCGTACGGGTTATGACTTGTTATAAAAACGATGCAGGCGCATTTATGATGTTTACGTTACAAGTAACCAGTATTAGTCTGGCTGTCTAGCTTGTATTAGTTTTGCGCGAATAATTAATTTCAAGTGAATTTTGTAAGAAAATGAGTGAAAATGAAGTCACCGGTCTAACTAATGAAGCTGTGAGTGAGGGTAAAATTAGAATTAAATTTATGGAAAAACTAGCAGGCGTTAAGAAACAAATTAATTCATTTTATATTGAATCACAGGAGCGATATGGAGAAATAATTAAAGAAGTGGAAAATGCTAAAAAGGCTACCAAGAAATCAACACTACAATATAGACGTCTTAGGCGCTACGATGTACTTCGAGTTGGGGATGTTAAGAAGTTAATTACTCCACTGACTGAGGAAGCGACTGATGTAAGATACTTTGTTTCAAACGAAGAGTTGTTTGGAATAATACACAGAGTACACAAAGAATGTGGGCATGCCGGAAGGGACATTATGATTGATGTCCATTTTCCATGTCATTAAAATTACAATCTGATAATGGACGTGAATTTGCAAATCGTGTTGTTGAAGAGTTAAAAATATTATGGCCACAGGTGTCTATTGTTCATGGTAAACCGAAGCACTCCCAAAGTAAAGGAAGCGTTGAGCGGTCAAATCAGGATGTTCAAAATATATTATTCTCTTGGATGAAAGATAATAAAACCAAACGCTGGAGTGAGGGCTTACGTTTCTGCCAGTTGCAAAAAACAATGCATATCACAGCGGGATACGACAAACTCCTTTTCAGGCAATGTTCGGTAAGAATATTTTAATGTTTAAAAATACGTAGCAGCACCGTTTGTTGTTAATTTTTAGGAAGAAAAGCTCATATTGGAATTCAGTCTTTACCGGACTCGATTAGAACGGTATTAAAAACTGAAGAAGACCTGGAAGAAGCACTTGTTACAATGGGTACTGACAAACGTGAAAATTCATTTAGCTTGGACACCGGGGATACTAAAATCACCAACGCAACCGACTCTCTAGTCGATTTGAGATCTGCAACGTCAATATGCATTATTTGCGAAATGGAAACATCGGGTGCACATAAGTGCAGAAACTGTGACGATCCTGTGACGAAACTGTGCCAAGTGTTCACGTCACTTGTGTTCAAAGCACTAGCAATGTGGAAGAAGGTTATGGATCAAGAGTTTTGTGTCTGCGTTGTGCGCAAAAGATATCTATAAAAACGAATAAGGATATTGCTTCTACCGGGTTGAAGTCCCAAGCAGAAAAAAAGAAACAATTATCAGAAACAAAATTCCCGGAAATCCAAGTCGGAGAATCAGTTACAGTGCCAGTTCCAAATTTAGACAGAAGCAAAGCAGATGCTCGTAACGTAGTTGGGGTTGTGATGAAAAGACAGACGACGGTTTTTATCAAATATGCACTAGACAAGGGACGATCAGTTCTGTGTATTTAAGAAATCAGATTCAAAGTTGTAAAGAAAGCTTTATAAAAATCAATGATGTTTCAAACAAGGAATTATCGCTTCGAGAGGTTAGCTGTCGGAACTCAGTTTTTGGAGGTCAGGGGTTTTTAAAATGCAATTGTACTAAAAAATGTAGAACTAACTCATGTAGATGTAAGTGAGGAAACTTACTTTGTAATTCAAAATGCCACCATTCTACATCATGTGCTAATAAATAATTTGTGTTGTAGACTACGCATATATTATGGTATATTTTGTATTATTATTAATATTATGTACTTTTTCTTCAATATTCGAATGTTTTTTGTTTCGTGTTCTGATAAATACATATGTCACTACAAGAATATTTTGAACTATTATACTCCGGGCAAACTTCGATATATAAAATAATTTCGGGCTTTGCCTAAATCGTTCCCGCAATGCGCGGTTTATCTAGGCAAACTTGGTAAAGTAAAGTAAAGTGTTTGGGTTAGAGGCGCATCAGCAACTAGACTATTTAGCGACTGGACCTACAACATAACGTGGGTTCCGAACCACGGTCATCAGCTTCCGACAAACCCAGGCCAGCACCCCCCTCGGGCTATAAACCCTTGGTTATGTGCCTACCCATAAGTCTATCAGGAAACCTACCGACTGGCGAGTGACCAACGTAGAACACTTCTCAGAAGGCATCCGGTCTTACCCAGCCTTTAACTGGCGTGACTGAGGGATAATTCGTAGTCGGATTTTACACTCTTGCCTAGAAACAATCACAAACATTTAGAAAAGATAAACGGACAGAAGAAAGAAAAATAACCATCCGAGCGCAGGAATCGAACCAGCTGGCAGTAAATGGACATATGTTTTAAAAATCCTCAAAGCATTCAACTTATAGTTCCGTTATGTACTGTGATTTTTAACAGAAAATAAAATAAAATAGGTAGAAACAAAAAATCCAATAATGAAATCCATTGCTGGATCCAGTGCACTTGGGATAAATAATGGTCGAGATGAAAAAGAAAAAAATACTTGAAAATTAGAGTCAACAAAATATTGCCACAGTTCTGATTTGTTTACAGGGAGATGGATTACAAGGAGATCTTCATATTATTACAGGCCTTATCTTTTCGGGTGTTTTAAAATGGGAAAACTGGATAGCCTAGTGTGTACTTTCATAACCAAGGGACAATAATATCGCAAAAATCGATCTATGTTAAAATGGGTGATACATTAGGAATTCGTTTTTAAAAGTAGCAATTAAGTAGTAAAAATTAGTAATTAAAAAATTGAAACAAACTGGTTCTGTACTAAACAAAACCAAAAAAAACTCCACCGGTTTATATTCAAACAGAGCAGAAGACATGACTTCAACATCTGATGCTCCATTCAATCTTCATACTGCAAGAAATGGAAAAATATTATTATTTTCAGATGAGAGTAAGTATATTATTTTCGATTTCAGTTCAAATCAAAATCAAGTCACGTCGAAAAAAGTTGCTTATCGAAGAAAATTTACTGTAAAGAACTATGTTAGCAAAGGTTTGGCGTTGAATGGCTTGAAATGGCTGAAATTTTGCAGCATTGATAGCCGATGAATGCTGAAAAATAGATTGATATTTTGAGGCATTATCTACATAATATATTAATTCTTCAAAATACGCAAAAATTTCATTTCGTCAAATATTAGATAATTGAAATTATACAATGTTGGGCACGATTAGAACTTGGATGGGTTCAAATAGCTGTGAGTCTGAATTACCTGTATGTTGCATTTGTGGTTGCTGCTGCTGTTTTTTTGTGTTGAAGATAACATAATTGTTGAGAAGAAGTCCTCAACAGATTGCATTGGGTGCATAAATGATAAGGGAACAATTTACATTTTGCCATTATTTCAATTATTTAATAGTTTATAGTTGTAATACATTGTAGCTTTGCTTTGGCGCACACAAACTGCCATAAATAATTTCCCCGATAGCGCCCTGTCTGTTATTTATTTATCGGGTTTATCTATTCAAGTTAGAATGGTTATCTAGGCGAAGCTTACAGCAATACATGCTCACACATCGATATTCAAGTCGATTTTGATTATGAAATAAATATAAATTAATGATATCGCTTCCTTTTATATTCATAAAATTTTCCGATATTTTTAAATTGCGTATCTTTAATGGATTAGAAAAAAAATGGAAGCAAGGACACAAAAATTCAATTTTATCCATTCCAGCGTTTAATTCTTATTTCTTACCATCACCATCCAGTATTTAACATAGCCAGGTAACAACGGAAATCCCCCACTGAAAGTAGGTAATGCCAAACAACGCCACCGCAATTAAACCGACGACAATATAAAATCGCCACTTTTAAATCCCACCCACAAAGTAGTAGACTTTCTAAATAAGGGTAATCCCTAGCTCGGACAGGTTAAATACCTTCGCATCCGCAGAAAATCACGGTATAAAGAGCGTAAGATACGGTCGGTAACGAGAGTCAGTCCTAAAGGTTCACCGGGGACCATTTAGGATCATTCTTCATATCGTTCCGTGTTCCGTTCGTTTACACTCGATTTTATCTCGTCTCTTATTATCGTATTTTTCCAGAGAAGATACAATTCTAAGATAAATTATTGGCCTGTTATTTAATGGCGGTAAATTTTCCTTGAATTTGGCTTTTAGAAAAGCTTCCTCTTATACAAATTGAAAAATACAGATTTACAAGTACTTATTTTTTAACTAGAATATTTTTTCAGTTAATGATTTTTGATTTGATAGTTCAGTCGAAATCAGCTATTTTTACTATGATCTACAAAAAAGGTCGAATAACATTTTTCGATAAAATTGATAGCTTCGTCGAAAAACTGAAAAAAAATCAAAATTTACTATGCATTCAATTTTAGTCTGGAATAACTTTTGAAAAAGTAAATTTATCGAAAATTTAAAAGATACTTTTTTGAAGAACGTTCAATTTCCTACCAAGATGTGTAATAATCTTTCCACAGTAATGTTCGACTGAAGAGCTATAAAATTCCAAAATTAAAAAAAAATCCTATATTATTTAAATAGGAAATTAAAATTTTCGATGCGGCAGCTCTTAATATTAATATTAAGAGCCCTCATTTTCACAGTATTTTTTTTACTATTTTTAACAATATTTTCGATACCTTTATACGTATATATGTATATACGTATATACATATACACGTATATACATATATATATATATATATATATATATATATATATATATATATATATATATATATACATGCAAAATAAACCAAAAACAACTTAGAAATATCATACCTAGCCTTCGCGGATGACCTAGCCATACTCGCAGACAATGCAAAAAGGGCAACCAAACAGATCGAAGTCCTCAAGGAATGTGCAGAGAAAGTTGCCCTACAAATATCCTTTCAAAAAACCGAATTCTTCTGCTCAAAATTAGACATCCAAAATTTGAACACCAAATACGGCAAAATAAATATGGACACAGAAGACTCGATTGCAGAAAATGAAGAGGGCATACGGCAAGACACACAATATCTGCAATAAGAAATGCCTATCCACACGCGCAAAAATAAGACACTACAACACAGTAATCAAACCAGGAGTACTATACGCAAGCGAGACACTTACACTTTATACAAAAAGCGGCATAGAAAACATACTAAAAGAAGAACGCAAAATTATGAGGAAAATTCTCGGCCCAAAACTGACAGAGGAAGGATACAGACTACATTCTCCAAAGACCACAGAGAGAATGTCAAACGTAGGGGCGGACATAAGAAAAAGAAGATTGAAATTCTATGGACATATCAGTAGACTCCCACCGACAAGACCCACCAACAGAATTCTTACATACATACAAGGAGTCAAGTCAACTACTGTTGACTTGACTCCTTGGTACTCCATGGATTGAATCCATGGTACTCCATGGATTACACAAGTCAGAGCTGATCTGGGAAAGGCAGAAATGGGTCCGACAGAGATTGAGAATAGAAGAACGTACAGAAACAAAATACATATGTGAAACGTTGCATCAGAGGGCGAAATTTCGAGGAGATCGGGAACAAAGTAGACGGAAGAAAGAAAGAGAATTCACGGAGAAAGGATGAGAGAGGTGTGGAGGATCAGAAAGAACACTCGAAAATGAGTAAGAATGTTTTGCGTGATCCAACCGGGTCTATATGCACCTAATAATATATATATATATATATATATATATATATATATATATATATATATATATATATATATATATATATATATAGGTAGTCTTTTGGCAGGGACAAAACTGTAAGAAAACGTATCAGAGAGGACACGCGCCGATTCAATATGCAGCTAGTGCAAAAAACCCTGGAAGAAAACAAAGGAATTAACAAAGCTAAACAGAAGCTGAGATACAAAAGAACGCAAATATACGCTTTAAAGCGTGAGGATGGCACAGTGTGCAGGGCGCGTACCCAAATGTTAGAGATTGTCAGAAAGTTTTATTCCCAGTTATATGAAGATCAGAGCCAGTCATGGACAGCAATACCCACGGAAGAACAAATGCCAGATATCCTTGTGGAGGAAGTAACAAATGCTATAGAATTGATGAAGAACGGCAAGGATCCAGGAAAGGATAGTGTAACTGTCGAAATGCTAAAATCTGGTGGTCGGACGTTACATAAAACACTGGCAAAATTATACTCAAAATGCCTCAAAGAACAAAAAGTACCTGACTTATGGAAAAATGCAGAAGTGATCCTTTTACATAAAAAAGGAACACAGGAAGATTTAAAGAACTACCGTCCAATAAGCCTCCTATCAGTGATGTACAAAGTTTTCACTAAGATAATTTCTAAAAGAATATTAAAAAAACTGAATGACGCACAACAAGAGAACAAGTAGGATTCAGAAGTGGATTCAGTACAATGGATCACATCCAGGTTGTACAGCAGGTCATAGAAAGGCACAACGAATACACCATGCCACTGTGCTTGGCTTTTATCGACTACGAAAAAGCATTTGATTCCATCTCAAAGCATGCGATAATGGATGCACTGCTTAGCCAAGGTGTAGAGAGAGTCTATGTAAACCTATTAGAATCGATATATGATGGAGCTACAGCCACAATTCACCTTGATGATCTTGAAGTGGGAATTAATATAGAACGAGGTGTACGGCAGAGTGACGCAATATCGCCTATTCTTTTCTCGGCTGGCCTTGAAGAAGTATTCCGTAAACTGGATTGGGAACAGGATGCAAACTTAAACCATCTTAGATTTGCAAATGATATTATTCTCATTTCACAAGACCCAGAGGAGCTGCAAAGACGCATACAGGAACTGCAAAGGGCTGGCGAACCAATTCGCTTGAAAATAAACCTGAAAAAGAGTCAGGTTATGTTCAATAACTTCGCTCAGGACAGAAGAATTTCAGTTTTAGGAAGGGATTTAGAGATTGTGGACTGCTTTATATATCTTGGGCAGAGGATTTCAATGGAGGGGAATACCGCCCAGGAGGTGAAACGGAGTGTTAAATGTGGCTGGCAGGCATTTGGTAGACTCAACATAGAGCTTAAGAGCAGACTCCCACTTCGCCTGAAAAGAAAAGTCTTCGATGAGTGCGTTCTACCCGTTATGACATACGGAAGTGAAACCTGGACACTCACATCGCAATCAATTCAAAAACTTCGGGTGGCACAGAGGGGAATGGAAAGATGTATGCTTGGCATTACAAGACGAGACAGAAAGTCCTGTGCGTGGATCAGGGAACAAACAAAAGTCTGTGACATCATTGGAAGAGTGAAACAATTGAAATGGAAATGGGCAGGCCATATAGCGAGGCGATGGGACGACAGATGGACCAAGGCAATCCTGGAGTGGATACCGTTTGATCGCAAACGTCCGCAAAGAAGACCGAAAGTACGATGGATTGATGACATCGTTAAGTACTTTTGGACCCGAGTGGCAGACGAAAGCCCATTACCGTGAAGGTTGGAAGCATGCTGAAGAGGCCTTCATTCTGCAGTGGATCGATACGGGCTGATGATGATGATGATATATATATATATATATATATATATATATATATATATATATATATATATATATATATATATATATATATATATATATATATATAGATATATATGCAAATGTTAGTATTAATTAGTATTAACTGTCGAAGAGAATGGTAAGATCAAAGAACGGCAAAATGGATTCTGAATCTACTGGAAAGAGGCAGTGATTTTGAGATTGCTTTGTCAAACCGGTGTGCTGTGTTACAAGATCCTGTGGAAGTGGAACTATCAGTTCAATATGAAGAAATCCAACAATGTGCCTCAAACGTCTGCTTCAATAGCACCAAAAAAAAAATGTCAAACAGACAAAAATCTCCAGTGAGACCATTGATTTAATGAAGAAATGGCGGGCAATGAGAAATGCAGATGGTCCTTTAGGTAGGGTCGAGTAAACTGAGCTCTGCAAAACTATAAGAAAGCGTAGCTGAGAGGACAGGCGCCTATTCAACATGCAGCTGGTGCAAAAAATCCTGCAGCTGGTGCAAAAGGAATTAACAAGGCAAAACAGAAGCTGAGAAACACAAGAACGCAAATATATGCCTTAAGGCGTGAGGATAGCACAGTATGCAGGGGACGTACGCAAATGTTAGAGATTGTCAGAAAATTTTATTCCCAGTTATATGAAGATCAGAACCAAGCAAAGACAACAATACCCACAGAAGAACAAATGCCAGATATTCTAGTGGAGGTAGTAACAAATGCTATACAATCGATGAAAAACGGCAAAGCGCCAGGAAAGGCCAATGTAACTGTTGAAATACTAAAAGCTGGTGGTTGGACGTTACATAAAACATTGGCAAAATTATACTGAAAATGCCTCAAAGAACAAAAGTACCTGACTTATGGAACAATGCAGAAGTGATACTTTACACAAAAAGGGAGCACAGGAAGATTTAAGGAACTACCGTCCAATAAGCCTCCGGTCAGTAATGTACAAAGTTTTCAATAAGATAATTTCTAAAGGAATATTAAAAAAACTGAATGACACACACCCCAGAGAACAAGCAGGATTCGGAAGTTGATTCAGTACAATGGATCACATCCAGGTTATACAGCAGGCCATAGAAAGGCACAACGAATACACCATGCCACTGTGCTTGGCTTTTATCGACTACGAAAAAGCATTTGACTCACACAACTCAAAGCATGCAATAATGGATGCACTGCTTAGCCAAGGGGTAGATAAAGCATATGTAAACCTTAGGATCGATATATGATGAAGCTACAGCCACAGTTCACCTTGATGATCTTGAAATGGGAATTAATGTAGAGTGAGGTGTACGGCAGGGTGACGCATTATCGCCTATTCTTTTCTCGGCTGGACCTGAAAAAATATTCGATAAACTAGATTGGAAACAGAATGGTGTAATGATCAATGGCGCAGAGGAGCTGCAAAGACACATACAAGCATGGCAAAAGGCTGGCGAACGATTTGGCTTGAAAATAAACCTGAAAAAGAGTCAGGTTATGTTCAATAACTTCTCCCAGGACAGAAGAATTTTTACAGAAGAAGAGTTTTAGGAAGGGATTTGGAGATTGTATATATATATATATATATATATATATATATATATATATATATATATATATATATATATATATATATATATATATATATATATATATATATATATATATAGGCAGAGGATTTCAATGGAGGGGAATACCGCCCGAGAGGTGAAACGGCGTGTTAAAAATTGCTGGCAGAAATTAGGCAGGCCCAACATTGTGTTTAAGAGTCCCACTTTGTCTGAAAAAAAGATTTTCGATGTGTGCGTTAAGAGTAAAGCAATTGAAATGCAGATGGGCAGGCCATATAGCGAGGCGATGTGATGACAGATGGACCAAGGCAATCCTGGAGTGGATACCGCTTGATCGCAAACGTCCTCAAAGAAGACCGAGAGCACGAAGGATTGACGACATCGTTAAGTATATTATAATATATATATATATATATATATATATATATATATATATATATATATATATATATATATATATATATATTTATAAATTTATATAATATATATTTTCAAAAAAAACAATTATTTATTCTTAAAGGTATCGAAAATATTGTTAAAAATAGTGAATAAAAAATACTGTGAAAGTGAGTGCTCTTAATATTAATATTAAGAGCTGCCGCATCGCAAATTTTAATTTCCTATTTAAATAATATAGGATTTTTTTAAATTTTGGAATTTTATAGCTCTTCAGTGGAACATTACCGTGGAAATACTATTACACATCTTGGTAGGAAATTGAACGTTCTTCAAAAAAGGTATCTTTTAAATTTTCGATAAACTTACTTTTTCTAAAGTTATTCGAGACTAAAATTAAATGCATAATAAATTTTGAATTTTTTTCAATTTTTCGACGAAACTATCAATTTTATCGAAAAATGTTATTCGACCTTTTTTTGTAGATCATAGTAAAAATAGCTGATTTCGACTGAACTATCAAATCAAAAATTATTAACAGCTGAAAAAATATTCTAGTTAAAAAATAAGTACTTGTAAATCTGAATTTTTCAATTTGAATAAGAGGAAGCTTTTCTAAAAGTTCATCAGATCGAATAAGTAAGTAATTTTCAGTTGAAGAAATTTAATTTTATAATCAATTATAAACAATAAAAATCCGATTATTTACAAAAACTAACATTTCAATTTAAAGAACTCACAATCCTTACGGAGTTTCAAAAAATTTATTAATACAAGTTTATAGAAAATGGAATGATCAACAAAAAAAGTCAAATAATATTTTTCGACAAAACTGATAGTTTCGTCGAAAAACTGAAAAAAAATAAATATTTACTATGCATTTAACTTTAGCGTCGAATAACTTTTGAAAAAGTAAATTTATCGAATATTTATAAGAGATCTTTTTTGAAGAACGTTCAATTTCCCACAAAAATACGTGATAATTTTTCCACAGTAATGTTTCGCTGAAGAGCTATAAAATTCCAAAATAAAAAAAACCTAATCCGATTTTAAAAATTAAATTCTAGTATTTAAATGTTACTTAAACCTCTTAATATTAATATTAAGAGCTCTTACTTTAACAGTATTTTTTTTCTCGTCATGTATAACAATATTTTCGGTAACTTTAAAAAAATAGTCGATTTTTTTGAAACAGTCTAATATATATATATATATATATATATATATATATATATATATATATATATATATATATATATATATATATATATATATATATATATATATTTTGACTATATATTTCAGAAATGTTTTAAAAAGTTTTAGTTTGCACAATATCAATACAAGGTGTATAAATAAAATAATAAAACTGATGGCGTAGCATTCGATCTGGGGTTTCCCTGGAAAGATGGGCATGCTAATATCTGATGCGGCTTCAATGAAAATTTGAATATCTTATGTCAATTAGTGGTTCGTTCGTTGCAGCGGAAAGTCTTCAACTACAAGAAGTGATGAAAATATCCACATCATCCGGGATGTTGTGCATTCTGATCATCGGGTGATGATCAGAGTATTCGGGGAAGAGTTAAGTTTGACTCACATAACCATTCATCAGATTTTATCCCATGAATTAAGGATGAAGAAAATCTGCTCGAAAATGATTTCGAAAAACCTTTTGCAAGATCGAAAGAACAATAGGAGGAAAACATATCTTAACTTTTTAGGGCATACTGAAAATTGTCCCAAGACCCCCATAAGTGGAACGTGTTGTTACTGGTGACGGAGCTTGAATTTTTGAATACGACCGGAAAACGTGGCACCAGACCCAGGAGTGACACACTCCAAAAAATCTAAAATAATGAAATCGCCTTTATGACAGCCAGCGGATAGTCCACAAAGAATCAAAAACAAACGGTAAACGAGTATTTTTACTAAGTTCAAGAAATATGTCGAAAAAAGGATATTCGTGTAAGACCCAGTATAAAAACACGCAGATTCTGCATCAATGCGCCTTGCTATATAAAAATTTAAATATTTAATTAATATTAAATTATTTTAAGTCAGTAAATAATCGGCTTATGACACTATCCCTCAAGTGTGCTAACAAAAACTATACATTAATCAATGCACACCTCCCAGTTAACGAAGAAAATAAATCTAATCCTGAAAAAGTAAATAAGTCCTGGGAAATTCTGGAAAAGACTATCTCTAAAATTCCCTCTAACCATGTAAAAATCCTATTGGGTGATTTCAACGCCCAACGAGGGAAAGAAAAAAAGTACAGGAAAACAGTCGGCAGTTTTCCCGCTCATAAATGGACTAACCATAATGGTAGAAGATTGGTTGAACTATGTTCGCAGTTTAATCTAAAAATAATGTCAACCCATTTTAAGAAGAAAATAACAAAACAAAAGACCTGGAGGTGCTCAAACACGTACATGGGTGAATTTCAAATTGACCATGTTGCCATTTCGTACCCCAATTATAAAGAGATTTTGAATGTTCAAGTCAGAAAAGGAGCAAATATAGACACGGATCACTACTTGACTAGAATCAAACTTAGCTTAAAACCTCGAAAACTTATTCAAAAGGGGCTGCTAATACCAAAGTTTGACCCAACGAAAATAAAACCAGCCCTAACAGAAGAGCTTGATAAACAACCTGCACAGAACTGGCAAGAATTAAAACAAAAAATTATTAAAACAGCCTTAAAGTTGGTCCCTTTACAAAAACGTAGAAAACATCCGTGGTGGGATGAAGTTTGCGAGCAAGCAGAATTAAGCCGAAGTAAAGCATTCAAAGATTGGAATAGTCAAAAAACAGCAATAAACTATAGCATCTTTTTGGAAGTAAGAAAAGAAACATCGAAGCTAATTAGACAAACTAAAAGAAAATATGAAAACAATCAATGAAATAGAAAAAGATTTCCAAAAAAATAACACCCGAAACTTTTACAAAACATTTAAAACTAAATTAACAGGCTATCAACCGCAGAGCCTATGCTTTCAAAAGGAAAACGGACAACTAGCTCTAAATAACCAAGATATTTGCAAAGAACTTGCGAAATATTTTGAACAAATACTAAACTGTCCTGAGCCCTTAAACAAATTACCAACACTAAACCCTAAACAAACAAACCCAGATTCATTACCACCGAATGAAGAGGAAATACTTAGGCAAATCAAGCGGCTTAAAAATAACAAAGCTTCTGGTGAAGATGGAATCACTGCTGAACTTTTGAAATCCGCTGGTCCAGGTACAATCAAGGAAATAACCAAAATTCTACAAGAAGTTTGGCGAACCGAACGGATTCCGGAAGACTGGAAAAATGCTCTAATCCATCCACTACATAAGAAAGGAGATAGAACGGATGTAAACAACTATAGAGGAATATCTCTTCTCCCAGTTTGTTACAAGATTCTATCTCAATGTCTACTAGACAGAGCACAGGGACAGTTAGAACCGAACATTGGTGAATATCAGGCAGGTTTTCGACCGGGCAGATCCTGCCCTGAACAGATCCTGAATCTAAAGTTGATCCTAAGACATCAAAAACTGCACAATAAAAATCTCGTCTGTACATTTGTGGATTTCAAAAAAGCATATGATTCTATTGACCGCGAATCTTTATTCCGAATCTTGAAAGAACAAGGACTAGATCTGAAAACGCTGGCAATTATTAAAGCAACGTTAACTAACACGAGGTCAAAAGTTAAATTCATGGGTGACATCTCAAAACCCTTCGAAATTAAAACTGGTGTGAGACAAGGGGATGGACTCTCGCCACTCTTATTTAACTGTGTTCTAGAAAAAGTAATACAGGAGTGGCGTGAAAAAAAGTCGGCCCTGAATATTGACCAGCCCATTAAACTGGGGAGAACCAACATCAAAATTGATTGTCTGGCATTTGCTGATGATCTAGCAATTTTAGCTCAAGATATATTAACGGCTCAAAAACAGATTGAAATCCTAAAAGAAACAGCAGAAAAGGTAGGACTCCAAATTTCCTTTGAAAAGACACAATACATGACCTGTAACAGACTAAGAACACCATTTCTAAAAACAAAATATGGTAACATCAGGCGAGTCTCTCAATTCAAATATTTGGGTGAAATAGTCACGGAAAATGGGTTGGAAAAAGCGGCCAATAAGGGTAGATGTAAAAAAATGGAAACGGCATTGAGACTTACACAAAATATTTACAACAAAAAATGCCTATCTAAAAACGCAAAACTGAGACATTACAACACGGTTATTAAGCCAGAATGTCTATATGCTGCAGAAACGCTCATTTTGAATAGAAAGAGGGACATCGAGGACGTTGAAAAAAGGAAAGAAAAATCATAAGAAAAATCCTAGACCCCAAACAAATAAATAGCACAACATACCGACTTCGAGAAAACCAAGAAATCAAACAATACACAGATATACATAGCGATATGAGAAAAAGAAGACTTAAGTTTTACGGACACATCAAACGGATGAATCCGAGTAGGCTAACTAGACAAATAGTCGAATTTTATGAAAATAGGAGTAGAGCTAAAGTAGAAATAATTAAATGGATTGCGGCAATTAAAGAGGACCTAAGATCAGCAAATATATTTCACAAAGTGAAATTCAGGATAGAGGCTGTTTCAGATACAAGGTTAACGTTTGGAAGGTTGGCCAGAGAGAGAAATGTAGGAAGACTGGAACAACTTGGTCTGACGAAAGGAAAAAAGCTCATAGCGAAAGAATGAAATTAGTATGGGCTCAAAGGAAGGCTAACAACAACAAACGCCTCTAATTGTACTTCGCGTGGTCCACCAGGGCCCATACGTGAATAATAATAATAATTAAATTATTTTGTGTCAAATCAAACCTCACTTTGGTTGCGTAGCCCCATTATTCACCGGAGTTCTAGTTACTTTTTGCTATATTTTGCCAACACTGGAGCCATTGGAGACCCTAAACAACCAGCTAAACGCGAGGTAAGGTAATGAGTAGGTAACTACTTTGACGGAGACAATATAGAATGACTTCCTTTAAATTTATATTGAATAAAAGGTTATAATCAAATCAATTTCATTGCTTTATGTATACCTCTTGTACCTTATTAAAAGAAGAAAAAATAATTGTTTAATTATAGTAATAATTTCCCCTAATGGGATCGGAAATTATACTAAATTACTTAAAACCGGCTAAAGAAAACCCTATATTTCCTTAACAATAGTCTTTTCTTGTCGGCGATTTTCTTGGCTGGTACCTACAATGAAATTCCTTTTAGAAAATCTACCGCAGTAATAACAGTAATCCTTTAACCCCCCAAAATAAGCTCATAATTTAGTCACTGGATTTATACAGTTGCCGGTGTTTCTCTACTTTTAAAATCACTCTAACAATGTTTATTTATTTTTATTCCTGAGTTATTTGTACATAGTTTACATATGAGTTTAATTGAAAGCATTTCTGGTGTTTTAAATGTCTAATTAAAAAATCATATAAATTTACTAAGAATATATCGAACGAAGAATCTAAAAATAACCTCGTAAACAATTCTTCTTTAATTCATTTCGAAAACTAGATTAATTACTTTCAGAAAAAGCACATGTTCATTGTAAAACATAACTGTCAATTACAAATACAGGGGAAGAAAAAGGCATCACACTCAGTACCAGTGTGAACAAAAGTAGGGTTATTTTAAATATTACAGAAAGTGTTTATTTTTTCATCCAAATTTATACTACTAACTCCACTATACCGTGTGTCCCAGCCAAATGAAATAAATTCGTTAATAAATAAATGGGGGCGTGTTCGAAAACACGTCGATTGGTATTTTTAGATGCGCATTTTTTTCAACAATTTTTTTTTATACAGGGTGTGTCATTTAACAGTGGCCAATACCAACTTTCTTATTTTAAATACAAGACCTTGTATATTATTTAATTTTTGGATTCTTCAGAAAATTCTAGACATATTTCATGTAAAATATCCTAGACTTATCTTCAACTGTTTCGGAAATATTAAGTAATTCTTCGAACATTATCAACAAATAGGCAAAGATAAAAAATCAGGGTTTCAAAGGTAGGTATTTGTTGTATGAAACGTCAAAAAAATCAACTTGCCTTTTAAATTATCTTTCTTTGTCGTGTGTGATTCATTTGATTTAAACATGGTGTATTTATCAGAGAGTCATAAAATAACTATCTTAATGATGATAGGTTATGGAGATAGGACACGAACTCAAGCCGAAGTTATTCGTCTTTTTAGGGAAAAATATCCTGACTTACCACCCATATCCCAAGGTACAGTAAACAACTTGAAAAATAATTTAGAGAACTGGAACATGTGAGACAAATTAAGAAGGAAGCAGTGTCGTTGACCGATAACAAAAAATTGGATGTAATGCTTGCATTCCAAGACAATCCGCATACCTCAACTCGACAAGTTGCCTTGGAAAACAATGTTGGTCGCTCTTCGGTTGTCAGAATATTGAAAGAGAATAAAATGCATCCGTATAAGCTACAGCCTACTCAAGAGCTTAGTGAAGACGACTTCGACAGGAGAATGAAGTTTTGCGAACAAATGATGCACAGAATAGACAACAACCTTCTGAGAGTGGAAAACGTTTTACTTTCTGATGAACCTACTTTTACTTTTCATGGGTATGTCAATCGCCAGAACTGTCGTTATTGGTCGAGAGAAAATCCTCACTGGATGCGGGAAATTCACACACAAAGACCTGAAAAGATTAATGTCTGGGCAGGTATTATAGGAGATCAAATAATTGGTCCCATATTTTTCGATCAAAATTTAAATGGGGTAAATTACTTAGACTTTCTCCAAAATCAGCTCATTCCAAATCTTATAAATTTGTACCCTAATAGAAGAAATCCTCAATTGCTAGCCGACACAATTTGGGTCCAACAGGATGGAGCACCCCCCATTATCAAGTTAATGTGCGGCAGTACCTCGATAATGTGTTTCCAAATAGATGGATTGGGAGGAGAAGGCCACTAGAATGGCCACCAAGGTCCCCGAACCTCACTCCGTTGGATTTTTTTTTATGGGGATATCTCAAAAGCGTCGTATACAAAACCAAGCCACAAGATCTGAATGATTTAAGAGGACGCATTACCGACAGCATTAGGTCAATTACGCCACACACATTAAATAATGTCAGGAATCAGTTTTACTTGAGGTTGGGGTGTTGCCAGGACGTCCAGGGTTCACAATTCGAGCATTTGTTACATTAAATATTTTAAATAAAAAATTATACAAAAACTAAATAGTCTTGAAATTTCCACAATTTTGTTTACAGTGTTAAAAAAAAGTGTAGTTGCGCATTTTTTCTAACGAAAACCTTTTATACAGGGTGTGTCATGTAACAGAGGCCAATACCATCTTTCTATTGTGTGTTGTAGCGAATTTCTGTAATCAAATAATTTTCAACAAAAAAAAAATTAAAAAAATCAGTTAATCTTTGCAATAAATCTGAAAACACTTAATATTTCCGAAACAGTTGAAGATAAGTCTAGGATATTTTAAATGAAATATGTCAACAATTTCCTGAAGAATCTAAAAATTAAATACTATACAGGGTGTTGTATTTAAAATAAGAAAGTTGGTTTTGGCCACTGTTACATGACACACCCTGCATAAAAAAAAATTGTTGAAAAAAATGCGCATCTAAAAATACCAATCGACGTGTTCGAGCGTTTTTTCGAACACGCCCCCATTTATTTATTAACGAATTTATTCCATTTGGCTGGGACACACGGTATACTACTTTAGAGTAGTATATAGTACAGTAGTAAAAGGTGTATAGTATAGGGTAATATATCACTTCTTTCGAGGTAATGCCCTCTCACTTTAATATACTTATTCCAATGTTAATCCAACAAAGATGGAAAAAGACTACCATAAAAACCAAAAATTATTCTCTTAGCAAAGCACTGTTAATCAAGTCAAATAAAAGCAGGCAACTTAATCACCATCAAAATGGGAATGGAGAGAAGGATTCAGGAATTTCAAGAACTATTATTTGAAGAGAAGTGGAAAAAAATAAGGAAGTCCCACATATGAAGAAACAAAGGGAAAGTGACACCATTAACATAGCGAAAGTTTCGGAAGTAGTAAATTAATACAAGAAAGGAAAAACTTCAGGCCAGCACAAAATAACAGGCGAAATGCTAATAAATATGAGATGGGGTGGTCTAGAGATACTAACAGAAATATCTAATTGAGCATGAGAAAAATGTAAAGTACCGCGGGGCTGGTAAATAGGTATTGTAGTGCCAATTTATAAAAAAAGAAACAAGCTTCAGTCTTGTCTCCTTTTTTTATAAATTGTTATACTCTGTCAAACTATAGAGGCATTACAAAACTCAATCTTCCATTGAGGGCACTATAAAAGATTTCTGGAGCATAAACTGACGAAATGATATAAATACTGAAACGATCAAGAACTTTATTGACCTTGAAAAGGCCTTTGATAAAGCACCGAGAAAAATCGTAAAATCAGTTTGGAAAACATAAATATAGAGAAGCGTCTAATACAACCAATAATGAGTCTGTTTGAAATAAACAAAAATGGTATAAGAATGTATACATTGCAATTGCATAAGAATTTACGGGAAATGAAGGTATGGAAAAACCAGTTAAACTATATATAGTCCACAGATATATGGAAAGCATAAATTAATGCGCATTCCTTGACCATTTTGTAATCTTTAGGAAAAATTAGAGCGAAAATATGGAATAAGACATTAGAATCAAAACGCCTAAACATTAATGAGAAAATAACAAAAATAAAGAAAACCGAAAAAGGAAATAAATAGAGAGATGTTCAACTCCAAGGAAAACATATTGATCAAGTGATCAAGTTAAATATCTCGAAGTGAACGTTAATAACAATGGATATCATGACAGTGAAATAAAAGCTAGGATCGCGAATGCAACGAAAGTTTACTTCAACTTTAAAACCATCGTTATTCCGAATCTCACATTTGGCTGCGAAAGCTTGGTTCTGACATAAAAGTACCAGGTCGAAAATACATAGTTCAGAAATAAAGTACCTGCTCAAAGTACTAGGCAATACAAGAAATGATAAGATAAGAAACGCGTCAGTCTGGGAACAAGTACAAGTCCAGTCATTACTCAAAAGAATGGAAGATTGTGATCAGGAACTCAGGTGAATCGGACTTCTTACGAGGACGAAAACCGCTAGATCAGTCAAAAGAGTGTGGAAAGCAAGAATACATGATAAAAGAACAAAAGGATGACCTATGAAGACTTGGAACGAAAGCATCAACGATATAATGGCAGATAGATGTGTTACAAGAGCAGAAGCAATACAATTAGCTAAGGACAAGACACACTTTCACGTACCAAATCAATATGCCACGACCACTACGCCTATATATAGCTCTTCTTTTATCTTTCACCGAACCTGTTCCTTGAAATTTTTGAACAATTTGATTGATATCGCCTCACACCGACGATTGTGCAAACCATAAATATCACGTAATTTCCTAAAAACATTTTTAACTGAACGCCCATTTTCATAAGCTAATTCGTAACAAAGCATTGTTGTATTGTGAACGACTCCATTTTTATAAATGTCATACATTACACTTCTGAAATGAAAACTAAGCAAATTCACAACGCCATGTATGTTTTATTCAAGAATTTAAAAAAAACCGCTCAATTTGAAAGACCCGTCATCATAATTCCCGACCGATTATGATACCCCTCCTTAAAGGTTTACATCGATCTATAATCATATTTCGTTTTTCATGCTATTTATACCTACATATATTTTTCTTTATTTTTTATTGTGGTTTTTTTTGTTGGTAGCATTTTAATCTGACATAAATATTCGGCTTGTTTATATAAGAGGACGGGGTATTTTCCGCGGATTTAACTTCGTCGTGGAGAAGATAGGGCCTCATTTTATAACGTGAAATATGTGTGCTGTGTAAACCATGATGACTTTACCAAAAGGATATTTCGCATTCTGTTTATCTTGTCATTTTTGTCTGTAGATTTCGGAAATGTGGGGGAGATTTTATGGCTTCGGTTAAATCCCGATTGGTTTTTTTCCTAACTCTGAAAATATGAAAATACGTCATTCAGAAACAATAATGGCCTCGGTAAAGTAAAGGAAAATATTAATTTAAAATGATCTGTGTTGAAGCTAGTTCGGATTTTTTAACGTATTTTCCAATGTGACGTTTTTTTCTTATCTTGAATTAAACATTTCACTATATTATGGTGAAACAAAAGTATTTCTGAGGTTCTTAGCTGTTCACGTTTAAAAATATATATCTGGAGATTATTCCTGGAAATATAGGCAATTGTTTTCGGTGATGTCAACCCATCTTTCATCCAATAACTCTCTTCCGTAGCAGGATCAATCTATATTGGCCTGGAAGACCGTTCTTGGATCAATCTATCCTGGCCTGGAAAACCATGATGACTTTACCAAAAAGATATTTCGCATTCTGTTTATCTTGTCATTTTTGTCTGTAGATTTCGGAAATGTGGGGGAGATTTTATGGCTTCGGTTAAATCCCGATTGGTTTTTTTCCTAACTCTGAAAATATGAAAATACGTCATTCAGAAACAATAATGGCCTCGGTAAAGTAAAGGAAAATATTAATTTAAAATGATCTGTGTTGAAGCTAGTTCGGATTTTTTAACGTATTTTCCAATGTGACGTTTTTTTCTTATCTTGAATTAAACATTTCACTATATTATGGTGAAACAAAAGTATTTCTGAGGTTCTTAGCTGTTCACGTTGTAAAAATATATATCTGGAGATTATTCCTGGATATATAGGCAATTGTTTTCGGTGATGTCAACCCATCTTTCATCCAATAACTCTCTTCTGTACCAGGATCAATCTATATTGGCCTGGAAGACCGTTCTTGAAGATCCACTGTTGAGGAAATACAGATCAAAATTACCCAAGATTGACGCATTAAGCGATAAGCAGCAGATAAGTTAAATATTTGCAAATGGGCCGTTATAACTCTTCGTTCCCACATTTATTTATTTTTTGATGCGGAACCCACTCTGGGGTGAAATGTTTTAATAGTCAAAAAATTTAATAGTAAAAAAGTATTTATATTTGCTTTGTTCACATGAACTGTAACGTTTGAAAACGGCCTTAATAAGAAAAAAAACCAAACGTTTTCATTAAAGAAAAAAGTTTGATTTAGTACGAAATGAAATCGAACTTCACTTTAGCTGGGAAAAGTAATATTAAATTCGAATCAGAACGGACAAAGATTATTAATCGTTTAAATATGTATTCAAATAAGTAAAAAATGACAGAAATAAATCTGCTTCATCTAAAATTATAGTTGTAACGGTGTCTCAAGCTCCCTCTCCGAAAGCAAATCCTTGATCCTTGTGTGCAAAGTTTCAATTTAATCTGACGTTTTGAAATGGGTGAAAAGGACGTTCAAATATACCGTTACATAGATAGATAGAAGTGAAGCTAATAAAAGCGTGATGACCAGTCTTTTTTTTCTTTGTTTTTTGTTCTTGTTTCTTATACAGAAAGCACAGCGAAAATATTTCTCTAAAACTGGCATTAGAACATCGACTGCTTCCGCACCTAATGGGTATCTGATTGTCCTCCTTATACTTCTTAGAGTTGCTATTTCTAACCTCCTCTTCAAAAAAAAAAGGTTCGACGCGATCGAAAGCTAAACTATTCAAGAAATCTCTTCGCTACATCTTTTTGTCTTCATCGGATCATTGCATTTATGCCACTGTGATCTAACATTTCGCAAAATACTCTCATTAGCCAACGCAAGTTTAAAGAGACTGGAAACATAATTCTGGATGAATCAACTGGGAGTAAAATGATAATAAGAATAAGCGCGAATGTTGACCGCGTTCGCCAGTACGTTAGAGACGATCCACGACAGTCTCTACGACTCCACCATTCATAGCATTATTCGCAAAGAGTTATTTCCACCTCTTAAAATTGTTATTGTGTAAGAAATGAAGCGAGATGATCCAGCTAAACGTGTCGAATTTTGCAGGACAATGAAAAATAATTTTAGGACCTTGAATAACATATGGTTTTATAATGAATGGACTTTCTACATCAAAGGCCACGTGAATAAATAAAATTGCAGATATTGGGCTCCAGACAATCTGCTGGAACTGCACCAGAAACCATTACACACGTCTAAGGACTTAACGGCCCCTACTTTATTGAGGATAACCGTGGTCGCGCTCAGACTGTTAATTTCCATATAACCCGGACTTTTTTGACTCCAGAAATTCAAAACTCGATAACACTTTTTTCCAACAAAATGGAGCAACTTTCCACTTTACGAATGATTCTTTAGCAGCTATTCACGACTTATTTTCTGAAAGAATAATTAGTCGCCGATGAGATATCAACTGGTCACCGAGGAGTCCAGATTTATTACCTGATGATTGTTTCCTATGGGGCTACTAAAAAATTAAGATGTTCTATCCATTACAGACGAAATCCACGTGATTCCAAGAGCGATGCTTCAAGGATTCATTGAAAATTTCATTTCGAGGCTAAATGAATGTGAAGAAGCGGATGGTGCGCATTTACGGATGGTTGTTTTTCATAGATAAAAACTTAAAAACTACTCTGTAATTTAATAGCAATTAAACAAGTTTGAATTAATTCTGATGTTTTGTTTTTTAGTATCAAAACCGAAAAACATTCTGAGACATCCTTTATGTGAAGAATGAATGAATAAACCATCTCAGTATCTTCAGCTGCTCTCAGACGACTACGTAGCCCGACATCTCCCCTAGTTGAGGGCATAATCTACTATCAAAGAATATCAGTTTTCATACTTAATATTAAAGTAAAATTTAGACCATCATGAAAAAGAAATACTTTTAAAGGTATAACGACGCGTAATGAAATTATTAAAAATGGTGAAAGTAAATTTTAATTAGAAAAACTATGGTAATTGTATATTCCTAGCTTTGCATAAATAACTTTTATGCCTAGAAACCCAAAATTAAAAAAAAAATAAATGTAGGTATAGTTTCACTCTAAATTTAAATGTGGAATAGGAGGTTGCCATTATATAAACCTACTGAATAAATTATGAGTTTGTTTTGGAGGGTTAAAGGATTGCCGTTATTACTGTGGTAGATTTTCTGGAACGAATATATTTGTAGGTGTCATCTAAGGACTGTGTATTGTTAACAAAATGTAGGTTTCTTATTAGCCAGATTCAAATAAAATAATGTTTTCAATTCACGACAAGACAAATTATTATTGTTAGTTTATTAAGTGCATAATTTTGTGTTGATATAGCAAATTAAACAATAATTAATTTAGTAAATATATAATCAAATAATGTAGTTCGCTCAAAGAGTCATACAGCATTTGACAGAATAATCTGTCTTCAATATGACTTTAAATAAAACATTTCCATATCAAATAGTTTTTATTACTATGAATTATAGTTTGTTTATAATACAAAATATACTATACAACACAGAAATTGCATCCTCTAGAAAGAGGTGTTCGAATTTAATAATTTTATGGGGAAAAAGATATAGTAGCTACAAATAAAGGATGTGTAAACTAAATAACGTGTATTACATTTTTTTTTCAGGATTAAATATGTTCTATGTTTGGCTCTATTGCTACATAAATTCTTTAAGCATGAGTATGCAGAGTTTATTAACCGCTGAGTGAATTTGAAACCAACCTGATTATACTGTATACAAATAAAATAAAACTTAAACTGAAATGTACTGACTATACAGTAGGGTGAAGTGATAAAACGAATATTCGATTTTTTTCTAATAGCCCGCAAAAGTTG
Source organism: Cosmopolites sordidus (assembly GCA_031761425.1). Taxonomy (NCBI): domain Eukaryota; kingdom Metazoa; phylum Arthropoda; class Insecta; order Coleoptera; family Curculionidae; genus Cosmopolites; species Cosmopolites sordidus. The sequence continues at coordinate 19,551 of JARFXV010000270.1, read as the reverse complement.
CGTTTGCTCTTATTTTTCTATTATTTTCAGATAATGGAATTGTGAAAGCTCGGTGGATCATAGACTTATATGCAGCATATTTATGTGTAATTGATTGTTTTGTAATTGTTATATTTGAGTATGTGGGTTTTCTATAGATATTAAATTCTAGTTTATTATTTTGTTTGGATATTGAAAGGTCCAGAAAATTTATGGTTTGATTTTGTTCTTTTTCAAGTGTTAATTTTATATAATATATAAATATTATATATATTTTTATTGTTTCTACTGACTAAAACATCCAGAAATTGTAAACTATCGTTGTTTTACAATTTAATTTATCATATCAATGATATACAAATTTAATTTATCATATATCATCCGCATATCTTAACCATACCTTGGGCATTTGATGCCCAATTAACAAGAGGGCTAGACAAAATTTTGAAAAAAGTGGACAGGTTGTGTACAAACCATATAATAAATTAAGAGAAGTTCTGGGTAATCCAAAGGAGAGAGTAGAGCAACATGAAAAGTCGGGGATTTACGAAATTAGTTGTCAAGACAGTGATCGAAGGTATATTGGGCAAACAAAAAGATCCATATTGACAAGATATAAAGAACATATTGCCCACATTAGATATGGGAGAAATGAAAAATCTTGTGTTACCCAATATGCAATCGAACACCACCACAGTATAGATATTAGTAATTTAAGACTAATTAAAAGTGTTAATAATAATAGGGCTTTGGATGCATAGGAAAGCATTCAAATAGAAAAATGTAAGAAAATCATGAACCGAGATAAAGGGCCTATCCCGTTCAGTCAACTTTTTCAATTATTAATGTAAGGCTTAATAAACTTCACGGTTCATGATTTTAACACGCCTCGTTAGGTAGGGTTTTTCATATAAATAATACATAGTTTAGTGTTAGAATTAGATTAAATCATCTCCTGATAATGCTAACATGGTTAGCGAAACGTGCATCGAGCAGTTCAAAAAAAGTGATTTGGTGTTTAGTGGTAAATCTCTTCAAGTTTAGTAACTTACTAAACATAAAGATAAAGAAAATATCTAATAAATTATTATTTGATATTTACAGAAAACCAACTGCAACAGACATAGGTATACACTTTAGCTCTAAACAATCTTGGCAAGTCAAACTATCCCCTTTTCATAGTCTTATATGTATAAGACTCTAAACCTTCTCTTTCTCCTATGGGTTCTTCTCTTTCTCCTATGATGAGTAATATCTTTGTGGAGGAACTCGAGAATGACATATTAAATAAATCTCTTAAAAAGCCTTTAATATGCCTTAGGTATGTTGATGATATTTTTGCTATATGGCAACATAACATTGACGATCTAAATATTTTTTTACAAGATATAAATTCTCGAGAGCCTACAATTAATTTTACTTTAGAGATGGAGAAGGAGAATAAATTGCCATTCCTCGACATTTTGATAATAAAACAAAACAACAAATTAAAAACTACAGTTTACAGAAAACCGACAAACACAGATAGGTATCTCAATTTCTTTTCAAATCACTCAAAATCGGTCAAAATAGGAGTAATTAAAAGTTTATATGACAGAGCAAAACTTGTTTGTACCGACAGTGATACACTACAAAAAGAAACAAATTACATAAAAGACATTTTAATAAAAAACAATTACCCAAAAAATGTTATAGATAAATCGCTTAAAATTTTTGATACTAGACAAAACGGACAAGTTATTAATAACAATAATAATAACTCTCGAACAATTAACCTCACAATTCCTTAAGAAATCGCAATTCCACAATTAAACCACAGAATTCCACAATTAAAAGAGTAGGAAATAAATACAACATAAGAACGACATTTAAAACAAAAAATAATCTTAGATCTCTATTAACAAAGACTAAACCAAACAATATACAACAAAACACCAAAAATGTGGTTTATAAAATTCTCTGCGAATGTGGCAAATTCTATATAGGTGAGACATCTAGACCGTTAGAAGTCAGAGTAAAAAAAAACCTTCTTAAAAAGGGCGATTTTAATAAATCCAGAATTTGTCAACACGCATGGGAATCGGCTCATAAAATCAATTGGAATAATTCCAAAACGGTATTAAAAGAATCGGTAACAAAATACAGAAAATTAAAAGAAACTGTTATAATTAATTTAAATAAAAATAACTGTATTGCTATGCCTTCGGTAGATTTAAATTCAATATGGTTCCCGATTCTAAAGAATACAATTAAACACATTTAAATATTTGAATACACAATCAGTACAATAAACAATCACTCAGTAAACATTACCTATATATATTTTTTGGTAGTATGTCACTGTCATGAAAATATATTGTTGTCAATGTAAGTATCGTCGACATATACAAAAAAATATATTTACTTTCACTCGTTACTTTATATATTACAAATTTTTGCCGGTCGCGTTGGTGCGGCGGTATGAGCGTCTGCTTTGCCGAATCCGCGCTGGAGCGGTAGCTTGTTCGATTCCAGCGCTCGGATGGTTATTTTTCTTTCTTCTGTCCGTTTATCTTTCCTAAATGTTTGTGATTGTTTCTAGGCAAGACTGTAAAATCCGACTACGAATTACCCCTCAGTCACGCCAGTTAAAGGCTGGGTAAGGCCGGATGCCTTCTGAGAAGTGTTCTGCGTTGGTCACTCGCCAGTCGGTAGGTTTCCTGATAGACTTATGGGTAGGCACATAACCAAGGGTTTATAGCCCGAGGGGGGTGCTGGCCTGGGTTTGTCGGAAGCTGATGACCGTGGTTCGGAACCCACGTTAAGCTGTAGGTCCAGTCGCTAAATAGCCTAGTTGCTGATGCGCCTCTAACCCAAACACTTTTACTTTTTATTACAAATTAATATAATTTATTTTTTTCGTTTAGTTTTCAAAACGGGGGGAGAGTACCCTCCAAAACGTTAACGTTAAAAGTTTGTAAAATTTTTTATCAAATTTTTATATCTTTAAAATTTTGTTCGTTAGGCAAATTTATTACAAAAAAGAATCACTGTGAAATTTGTCTCCGTTTGGTTTTTTGTTTTTACCCAGTGATTCTTTCTTTAAATAAGAACAGGTATTTTTGATATTTTTTGAGTTTTATACAGTGGCGAAAAGCCCAAATAAAGGGAAAACAATATATGAACACGTCACAATCGTTCAGCCATTACTTAAAAACTAGGTAGTTTCCCATTTTTTTATATTATTTAAGCATAATGTGTATTATATTTTTATTGAAATCTATGAAGCTTTAACTTCTTTAAAAAATAATATTTTTATGTATTATTTAAACTGTTTATAATTAAAATTAACGGTTAACGAAAGGTAAATTTTCGAATTACACTCTAAGCGATGCAATTCAATAACAGCCCTACTTCTCCAGTTCGACTGTTTCCGATGATCAATAGCATTCTGAACCGGATGGGCTGCACCATTGTATACCATTGCGTCTTTGGAATAGAAGCCGCACAATAGGATCTTCATTAAACTGAGGCGAATTATCCGAGCCCGCAGTACCAGAATTTCAATATTCCTGCATTTGTGACCTTTCCATTTGCATGTTTCCAATCATGCGCAAATAATGTGATAACAAGGGCATCGGTCCAATTAGTTATTGCATCAAACGGTTGATATAACAAGAGGTTTCAGCGTATTTAGTATGTGGTGCGAGATAATATCGACCATTATATTCAATAGGTATATAATTATGGTTCTAATGTTTAAATTAATCTATTAAAATAAAATATTTAAATAATGTTTTATGATTACATTATTCATACTGAGTCTTTAGGAACAGGTAATTGGTAAATTGTAAAATTGTAAGTAATTGGAACTGGAAAATTCGCAGGAATTCTTTTTAAGAGACTCAGAAACGCAATGGTTTATATAAATATTTATTTAATTTATTATGTACGATGGCTATTTATTTTAATCTCCGATCGCTCTGCTAAGTGACCAGGTAAGCATAAGTGAGTGGATCTGCTCGCTGTGCTACTGCGCCATCCTAACGTCTGCCAAGGCGGAGTTTAACATATCAGTTTGGGCTGAGCTGCAGGAACTTAACCAGGGCCAGCATCATTGATTCACCCGCCAAGTTCGAGTTGCGAAGCTTCATTCGTTTCCTGCAGGCAGAAGAAAATAGCGCAAAAATTAATCGCCAAATGAGCTGTATTTATGGTGTAAACTATGTGTTTTGGTGTTGTGCGTGAATGGTGTAGGAAATTGAAAGAAGGCCGAACTAATGTTCACGATGAAGGTGGCCAGGGACGCAATTCTGTCGCTCGTGAAGACCCTGTTCAACCAGTTGGTCAAGTGGTTCGAGAAAAATGTAGATTTACCATTAGTGAGTTGCCTGGTTTGGCAGGTGATTTTTTCAGGATATTTCTAGGTCAGTTCTGTACACGATCATAACGTATATATGTATAACATATATGTACAACATATAGGTGTATGAGTTCACGCGTTACGCGGATGTGAAGGAAGAGTTTTTGAAACTCATCGTGATAGGGGATGAAATGTGGATTCTTTCCGATAATCCAGAATCGAAATAACAATCCAAACAATGGATACACATACATTCCCTGAATAAACCCAAAAAGATCAGACAAACTTTCGGCACCAGAAAGACCTTGGCCGGGATCAGAAAGGTGTGTTGCAGGTGAAGTTTATGGAGCCAGCATACAGTCCAGATCTCCTGCCGAATGACTTTCATCTTTTTCGGCAACTGAAGATCTGGGAGGACAGCGCGTTCGCACCAATGAAGAGCTTCAAGGTGTCGCGAAAGCCAATCGCAACATGCTAGCGGCAACCTTCTATGATGACGGCATTGGAAAGCTGGTCCACGTTTATGACAAATATCTCAATCTTCGCGGTGTCTCTGTGAAAAAGTAATACCTATTGTACTTGACTGGTAATAAAACTATTTTGTTATTAACACTTTATTTTATGCCCCATCCGAGGTTGAAATAAATAGCCCAATTTTTTGCCAATGTAGTGGTAGGTCCATAATGCCTTTTTGCCAAAGATTATTATCTCTATTGCCAAAAAATATTAACAGCTTGTTTTTCAACTTTCCTTTTTAAATAGTTTCGCATTTAAATAATGTTGTCCGAAGGGGTGGGTCTAATTGAAATGTGTGGTCGTGCCTTCAATTGGTGCATTCGTGATGATTTGGTTGGGTAGAAGAAGCTCAAAGTGTATGGGTCCATTCCAATCTTACCAAATGTAAAGCACAATTTTCTTCGGATAAAGGTCGTCTTTCGCTTATCCTGGCTACACCTTAAATTCACAATCCACTTTTCATCACCAGTTACTGTCCACTTCCACAATGGAGCCTCACAATTGTTTTTCAGCAAAAGATGGCACGAAGAGAATCATTCGTGCGGGACTCATATAGTTTCTGTGTATATGTCAATGATACTTACATTGACAATAAGTTTTTAATAACAGTGACTTTAGAATATTTTATTTAGTTATTCAAGAAAACAAAAACTAAGTACTAATGGTGATTTATCAACGGACAATGGAGTAAAACATCATTTTTAAAAAGCGCATCATATGACTGGTAAATTGAATGTCATCACTGAGTCATTGACTGTTCACTGAAGGATGAAGATCTCTTTAGTATGCTTTCAACTCGCGCCGTTCTGAGCTCTCCTCCGCTATTCGGGTTCAATATAATCGATAATGTTATCAGTCCATTGTGTTTTCGATCTGTTTCGTGAACGCTTTTGATCAAACGAGATTCACTTGCTTTGGTCCATTTGTTGCCACGTCGCCATATGGCCTTTACTTTTCCAGCGAAGTGAGATACTTTCGTTTGTTCTCTAATCCATGTGCAGGTCTTTCTGACCCACCTTATGATGCTAAGCATTCGCCATTCCTCTTTGTGCCACCTGATTGTAATATGAGTATTATGTTTTACTTCCATATATCATAACGAACACGACGACAAAATGAAAGATATAAAGAACATATTGCCCACATTAGATATGGGAGAAATGAAAAATCTTGTGTTACCCAATATGCAATCGAACACCACCACAGTATAGATATTAGTAATTTAAGACTAATTAAAAGTGTTAATAATAATAGGGCTTTGGATGCATATGAAAGCATTCAAATAGAAAAATGTAAGAAAATCATGAACCGAGATAAAGGGCCTATTTCGTTCACTCAACTTTTTAAATTATTAATGTAAGGCTTAGTAAACTTCTCGTTCATGATTTTTACACGCATCATCTCCTGATGATGCTAACATGGTTAGCGAAACGTGCGTCGAGCAGTATAAAAAAAGTGGTGTTTAGTGGTAAATCTCTTCAAGACTTAAACACTATATTGAGCGAACATTCGCGGTCACTCAAAGTGTTACCAACACGCTGCTAGAGCTGCCGTTCAGCTGATTAGAGAACTCTCAAAATTTGACAGACTTAGTTTATATTGTTTACTAGTTTACGAAAGCATATTTTTCTACGTTGTACTTGAAAAGAAATATTCGTAATGTAATTAAATTATAATAGTGTGATTGCCTTGTATTTGACAGGAAAATGACAACCTGCTATTGTTCGTGAACTACATCATTTACGTGTAAATAAAATGTTTGTTCATCGCACCATTAAACGTTACAATAATACTGCCAGCATCGCCAAACGGCATGGAGGTGGTCATACAAATCCGCAACATACAGTTTCGCATACAAAAATGGTTCGAAAAGCAAGACCACGTATTAAAAGAAACCCACTTCAGAGAGTAGCAAAATTGGCTAAAGAGCTGAACGTGTCCGACTCAAGAGTACGTCGCCTACTGAAATATGAACATAGGTTGAAGCCTTAAAAGATACAAAAAGTGCAGGATTTATCACCGACAGAAAAGGTAACAAGACTTCAACGATCAAAGACATTCAAAGGCATGCACGCAGGTGGTGAACTCGAAGATTGGGTGCTTTCTGAAGAGAAAAATTTCACAGTTCAGCAATGCGTAAATAAGCAAAACGATTGTGAATGGTTGAAGGACCAGTTTAGCGACAATTTGGACAACCAAGTTGCTATACGTAAAGCAGGTAAACAGGTGATGGTTTAGGCTGCTGTACTTGTGTTGGTGCACGTTGATCCATTAGAAACACAAACAATTTCATTTCAACCATTGGATACATCTACAGGACTCAGCACCATCCTATAAAGCTAATTTGACAGAACAATTCTCACAAAATCACGTTCCACAGTTTATTTCATTGCTATGACCTCTATACTCACCAGACTTGGATCCAATGGATTTCTCCATATGGTCCATTTTGAAGGGTAAGGTGTCAATAAAAAATATAAGAGTTTGAACGCATTGTTTAAATTCCATAGACTCACATGCGTGAAGTGTGCGATGTATTCATAGGCCATATTGAACCGTAGGATGTTGATAATGAAATCTAATGTATTTTCAACATTGCCTATTAATTAAAAATATTCATAATTGACAAAACTACAGAATTTTTAATTGGTAACATGTTGAGTAAAGGGCACTGTAGTTAGCTGCTTCAGAATTCCTTTTGCTCCACTAGTATATAAAACTGCTAATTATGCGTAACTTTTATTGCAAAGTTCAGATATTTGTTAATATAATTATGTCAGGTTATTTGCACATTCAGCCAAGTCTTTCTATCAATATTTCCATCTAATTACGCTTTGTACTAAACATTACGCAAACTGTTCCCTGATTCGTTCAAAATATGTCCCATAAAATCACCTGCCTCTAATTTATCTACGGTTTTATTTGTCTATATATACCCAAATAGTTTTCCATCCACGAATATTTGTTTGGTGTTTTAGGTCTAACAAATAAGCAAAATATTCGTACAAGTAAACACATTGATTGGATTGAATGGTTAAAATATTTAGACGGTTCAGTAGAGCGATAAACCAACTGAATTAACAAAATTAAATAACCCTCTATAAAGGGTATTTCAATTTAGAAAAATCATACCCATCAGCAGAAATTATGGAAATTTACCTCACAATAGCGAGATAAAATCAGCATTATTTCAAATGGGTTCCTCATATAGTGGGAAATATTAGGAAATAATTGGTAACGCAGAAATAATCACAAGTGTTAACACAATAAAAAAAGTAATTATTTTAAAAAATATTGTAATTCCATTCTGCAAACATTTGAGGTCATTTTGACTGTTCATGATTAATAACTCGAGTTAAATTAAGAGAATATGACATGCTGAAAAATGTCAATGCTAATTTCATATATTTCATTTTTAACGAGTCGATTGGATGTAATATTATACAGAAATAAAAAAATTAAGAATGTCAATCCAAAGACACAAAATTCAATCATATCCTGATGCTGTTAACATGGTTAGCGAAACGTGTCGAGAAGTTTAAAAAAAGTGATTTGGTGTTTAGTGGTAAATCTTTTTGAGTTTTCTATCTAATATAATTTAAATCTTTAAGTTCTTTATATGAAATATCTCAATATCAATATACCAATCAACAGATTAAAAACATGTGCAGTACTATAGAAATTAATGAGAATAAAAAAATAATATGTTGGTAGAAATAAGAATTAAAATAGAAGATAATGACGAAAGCAAAAGCTTGAAAACATATAACTGAGACAGGAAGAAATGTTAAGGGTTGATAATATTGAAAACAACTGATTTTGATGAAAGCTGAGGGTAAAAATTACATTCCAGTACCTTAATTAATATTGAATTCAAAGTATTCTGAATGGCTTCAAATTATGGAGCTGGCCTTCATCGGGTAGATATCAACAGACATTGCAGTTTGATAAAGAAATGTATGCAAATTTTCATAAATTTCAAAAGTGCTTAACATAAAAACAATGTTCAATAGGCTAAAGATATTAAAACAAAAATAAGTTAGAAGAAGGCAAGTAAGGCTCGAGTATGCTAGCTATGGTAGATACAATTCTGCTATTATCCTGGGATAATATATGAAAATGCCATATGAGAATTGCCAGCTTGCCAGGAATCGGGGAATTTGCAGATGTGCTGATGGATGATGAAAATATCAGTCATTGGTCTTTGGAATTTCGCCGAAGTGTTAGTAAGGGAGAGTGCAGTAAAATAATACAAATAGTTACCAAGTACGATATGTTTTATAGGAGGAAAAGTAGAGATACTGGCAAAAAAGGGAATGGTATAGAGGAAACTAAATAAGAGCAAGAAAAAGAAAAGAAAGGAAAGAGAAATAAAAAATAAAGAAAAAATGTAAAACAGAAAAGGAAAAAACAAAGAAATTGAGGATGTATTTAACTGAGGTAGCCGATACTTGATGGAAATTAATTTTAAATAAAAAACCAAGATTAATATCTAAATTTCCACTATATTTAAAACTTGTACATATGACAATTGTTTCGACACACAGTGTCTTTTTCAAATACACACTAAATTAAACTAACAGTAAGAAAAGCAGTTACTACCTAAACTAATTTAATAAAACCATAAATGATGATAATGGGAGTCCCGCGTCTCAATGTCTAGAGTAATATAAGTTTAACAAGGGTGAATCATTCAAAAAATGGCAGCATTTAATTCATTCATACGCAGATTAATAAATACCCCAATGTCAATAGATAACTATAACAAAGAATTGAATGTCATCAAACAGATCACAGTGAATAAAGGTTGTGACCCAAATATTATAAATAAAATAATTAATAAAAAATGTTATAATACCATTAATTTAATATATCCTGTCAATAAAGTCAAGAACACCGCATACAAAACAATTACATATACATGAAAAGTCACCAAATTAATTTCTAAACATTTGTCAAAAACAAGCGATATAAATATTGCATTCAGAACAAACTATAGTCTTGAACGCTTAATAAAAAACAATAAAAGTCAAACAAATAAACTTCATAAATCAGGAGTGTATTTAATTGAGTGTGGTTCTTGTCGAAAAGTCTATGTTGGACAAACAGGAAGATCCTTTTCCACCAGGCTTAATGAACATAAAAGAAGTTATATTAAAGAACAGAATAATTCTCATTATGCCAATCACTTAATGTTAGAAAATCACACTTTCAACGATAATTTCAAAATGTTGCATAACGAAAATAAATCTAAAAAACTAAATCTTTTAGAGAGCCTAGAAATTAATAAAAGAAAAAATTTGGGTATTTTTTTTAATGATCGGGTAGACTGAATGGTTCACCCTTGTTAAACTTATATTACTCTAGACATTGAGACGCGGGATCCACTATCATCATTTATGATATATGATATATATTTATTTAGTTTAGGTAGTAACTGCTTTTCTTACTGTTAGTTTAATTTAGTGTGTATTTGAAAAAGACACTGTGTGTCGAAACAATTGTCATACGTATAAGTTTTAAATATAGTGGAAATTTAGATATTAATCTTGGTTTTTTATTTAAATTGAGTATGAATACATTTAAAATTTAAGGATTTTGATACGCCATGACATTAGCCATTATTGGTGCAATTTGGTGAAATTTTATGTAATATTGTAATTGTAAGCGATATTGTAATTGTAAATTAATAGTATTGAAATATCATATTATAAATTAAATTAAAAAATAAAAGAACTTTATGGAGGCCATATGATGTATTGCCTAATAAATGAGAATAATCTTCAGAACATTATCAAATCTTCCGTTTGTAAGGTATTTAGTATATGTATTTAGTATATTTATATACTTAGTATATGTCTATTTTTATTTTCCAGGCAAAGGGGGATTTTTTTAGTGTATCCGAACTTCTGATAGGGGTCGCTGTCAAACAAACTGTGAGTTTGCGCACCTATAGCGTCAAAAGCATTCAGTATACTCTGGCAAATCATCATGGAATGTTTAACATTAGAGCAATGCTTGCAAATTGTCGAAAATTATTATGAAAATCAGTGTTCGGTGCGCCAAACTCATAGAGTACTTTGTGAATTTTATGGTGCACCATAATAGCCCAACCAAGCAATGTATTCGCCAAATTATAGTCAAATTCCGAACGCATTTCACGCTGCTCGATGTTGAAATTAAAACAAGATATAAATCTGTACAATGCGAAGAAAATATCGCCGCTGTTGCTGGTGGGGTTGATGAAAATTCAAACTTATCATTTCGTCGCCGTTCGCGATTATAAATGAATATTTAATTTCGCCTGCACATGTCAAACAGCCAACGCAGAAATCGATTAAGGTACCAATTCGGCGAGGAAATGGACTTGTTAATTGGCCACCAAGGTCATGTGTTTTGATGCCTTTAGATTATTTTTTTTGGGTTTATGCTTGTTGTGAAAACATTCACAACATAAAAAAAAATTCACCCTGTTGATGTATACAAAATTAATAAAAGTCTAGACCCATATTGAAGTTGAAAAACGATACCACCAGAGAAAAATATACACCTGCATTTTTCTGCAGAATCATAAAAAATGAACTCGTTATAAATATAAAATATACAAATACCCTGAAGTAAATATTGATAGTAATGGCACTTGGTACCAGAAAAACAAACATCCTTTCAGAGGAACGTGATATTGAAAGGCCCTGTAGCGGGTAAAGGGGTAAATGAGGCACTTCAGTAAAACCCAAGAAATAACAGGAACAGATGGTTTTTATAGTCTTATCACTTGGATGGGGCGACGTGGGAATTCGAGGTACAAGTCCGGAGACAGTACGAATCAACAATTTGGGTTGAAAGGTTGGCGAAGATAGTTTTGGTTAACCCATTACAAGTGAATAGTTCGAGATAAATCACTAGAAGAGTGCGAGTTGAAAGTTACACGTTGGTAGTTTCACATTCACAGTACGAATCGAGAGTTTGAACTGAAAGATTGAAGAAGAGAGTTCAGGTTAACCTGTTTGGAGTTCACTATCATAGAATAGGCAAGTTGGAGAACCCAGACTGCCAATCCTATAGATGATAATAATTAAAACACTTGGTATTTGTTTCACAATATATTCAAGATATTCTCTAACATGTTTAGGCCTCGCGACCATTCTCAAAGAGAGAAATGCTCTCATAGAAGCTATCAATGTATGTACCGAACAAAATTATTTTCTGTTCAATTCAAAATTTTACCAACAAACGAATGGATTACCAATGGGAAGCCCCCTGAGCCCCCTCCTGGCAGAAATTTATATGGCTAATTTTGAAAACAATTTATTTAGCGACACTAATTATACAAGACACATACATTTTTGGGCCAGGTATGTCGATGATATTATTTGCATATGGACCGGTACAGAAAGACTATTGGGTCAATTTCTTGAATATTTAAACAGTGTAAACTCAAAAATCCAGTTCACAATAGAAACAGAGACGGATAATTCATTAAATTTCTTAGATTTAAAAATAATAAGAACACCGAATAAATTAGAATTCGAAATATTTAGAAAACCCACGTATACCGATACAATTATTCACGCAAGTTCAAATCAGTCATGGAATGTAAAAATGTCCACTTTTCATAGTATGACCCACAGACTTCTAACGATTCCACTTAAAAAAGACAGCTATGAAAAAGAACTTAATATTATCAAAAATATCGCAAGGAATAATGGATATCAGCCAAGCATCATAGATAAAATGATAAAAAACAAGATTAAGAAAAACAACACCAAACATTTTTATGCCGCAACACCCGAAAAAGATTCTAAAAATTGGCATGCTATAAACTATATTCACAAATTAAGTTCAAGAATCACAAATCAGTTAAAGAACGAAAATATTAATGTTATCTCTGTTAATAAGAATAATCTTGCATCGATGTTAAACAATAACAAAGAAAGAGCAAAATTTTGTGACAAATCTGGAGTATACGAAATTAAATGTAATATGTGTGACGCTATTTATATAGGCCAAACGGGCCGATCGCTCAATGATAGGCTAAAAGAACATAAATATTCAATTTTACACAATCAGAGAAAGACGGGCTTTGCCGAACATTGTATAGACCAGAACCATTTTTTTAACATTAATAATACCAAATTAATACATAGCTGCAATAAAAGCAGGCTGTTAAATTACCTGGAAATTTTCGAAATTAAAAAAGCCATATACGACGGCAAAAACCTAACAAACACCCAGCTAGACTTCGGAAATACTCCAATTATTGATAGTGTAATAAATTTAACGAGATGAAAAAACCGAATTCCATTAGACAGCACTTTGAAACTTTAGTTTAGTTTATACATAACTCTCTTTGAGAATGGTCGCGAGGCCGAAACATGTTACTATGTTTCACCAAGAGCCAACCGCGCAATCAATCAAAACAATCCTATAGAGTCGGGGAGATTGGGATGACCCAATATACAGAATGCTTTGTTGCCAGAACTATAAGAGAGAAAGAGAACAGCTAAGAAGAGTAGTAGGAGGAGAATGGCCGCCAAGGACAGAAGAACTACTCAAGAAATTGACTGACATGAACAAGACAGATTTGCTCGAAGGCTTCGTGGCGAAAAGACTGGAGACAATCTGACCGCTAGAGTTCACTTTCATTTAATTAAAAAAAAAAAAATAGTTCAGATCCACTTAGTTAGGGGACAATTAAAATAACCAAGACAAGAATGTCTGTTAATTTGTAGTTAGGGCAGGCTAGGAGATTAAAACTGTGAATTAAGCTTTAGTTTCATTTGTATTATGTAAGACTGATAAGATTTTTGCACTGGGCAAAGTTCACGAATTACACAGCTCATCAAACTTTAGAACAACAACACGTAGAATCTAAGGGAAGGTTTTTGGGGCTTCCCGATCTAAGGCTCACACTTGAGGGATCCTCCCTCATACTCTTTTAATTTTTCAGAGCTAGAATCAGATCAGTCCTAGAATTTTGTAAATTTCCAATAAAGAATACATAGGAGAATAAGAAGAAGCACCTATATATCTTTACCTCGTTCAAGGTCTAAGATCTTTCACTTTCAAGGAATGTAAATTTACTTAAAATAATAATTTATTTAATTAACAAATTTAACACATAAATAGACCAAGAGGGGCACCATCTGCCCCCTTCAGGGTCAGACGGTGGAGAGGGATAGGTGGGACCACCCGCTTCTTCTTCTTCTTCTAACCCGTTGCACGTGAAGAGTTCGAGATAAATCACGAGAAAAGAGTAAGAGTTGAAAGCACAAGTTTAAGAGTTGCACGCGAAGGTTAAGAGTAGACCATTTTAAAATTGCACGTTAGAGTCAGTTCCCTGTCGAATCCGAAGTCCAGTTATTTTGTTGCGTCAAATCTCGCAAAACTTAAGACAATAAGTGAAAAATTCCCATCAAAAGTGTAGTGAAATAATTGTGAATTTTAGTAAATAAATATGTATATAATGTGTATCTTCTGCTTATTAATTCAATAACCAAGATTCTGGAATGTGGAAATATTATTATATCTCTCAATGTGCTGACGAGGTTTCTAACAGAGGGCTTCCCCAACAATGTTAAATGTTTGGTCTATGACGACGAACCAGCAACCATTGACGCCTTAGAAGGTAACATTACTCGGACAATTACGGACATAAGGTCCCAGTTGCTTGAAAAAGTGGTCGGAAATTGAAGTGACAAAATCCCATTTATCCGAAAGTGTTTTCAAACTTTAATGCTACTAAATGATATTTCACATAGAAAATAGAGTTTCAAGCAATCGAATTTGGTTATTGTTTTATTTGAATTTATAGTTCGGAGGCACTAACAAAAATCATCCTTTATTTGATCGTCTTTTCAATGTAACAATAAACTCTTGGTTCCTTATGAGTCAATATACTTCCGGAAAAGGTTGCATAAGGTTTTAAATCAGACAAATATGGGGAATAGTTGAGCATTCTGGATTATTTCGCATTTCTTTTTCCAATAAATGAGATGTATAGTTGATTTAGTCATCCCATTGAACTCTGATGAACTTTTTAGATTGATATTTTGATAATCAGTATAAAAATTTGTAGATGGTTTTACAACATTTTTTCCAGAAAAGTGTATTACTTATAAACTCAAAGCACCTCTTCCTATAGAGACTCAGTTTATATATACTTAACGATTAACTTTCTGGAATCCACAAATATTGAAAAGCTTTGGAAAAAATCATGTTTTACAAACATATTTTTGCTATACTCAAATGGTAAATTGGTTTTTAAATTTCCACGTTTTCCAGGCCATTTTTTATTATCAAATATAAAAGCCATACATCAAAATTAAAACAAAATTGACATTGATTTTTTTACCTTCAGTTCAACAATGTTTGTCCGTAATCTAATTAATTGACTTGCAAAACACACGTTTGGACGGAAAACAAAAAACAAAAGGGGACTTTTTAAACAATGATAGATTTTTCACATAATGCATCGCTTTTCCAATGAATCATTGAAATGTGTAAATACTCATCTACATCATTCCATAAAAGCATACATGTGTACGGTAAAAAAAAAATGTTTGAGGAAATGTTCGAGGATAAATGATAATTTTCATAGATTAATTGTAAAATGCGTTTTAAAAAATCTAGTAGTTCTTAAATTTTTGATTTAATCAACTTTTTCAAAGATATTCTGCTTACCGGAAAAGTTCTGTTTTATTATTAACAATATTTTGACGTTGAATGCACATATATTAGTTGTTTACTTACGAGAAATGCATTAAAAGAAAATCCAACACCTATGTATTAGGTGTTGGATTATATATATATATATATATATATATATATATATATATATATATATATATATATATATATATATATATATATATATATATATATATATATATATATATATATATATATATATATATTGCATTTTTGGCTTAGTTAATTAAGTTATTTGTCATTTCTGATGGTTTTATTGATTTCCTTGTTTAATTTTGGCCCAGAATGTGTCGTAATTATTTATTTACTTTCAGTTACTTTGAAGTTAGGCCTCGTGAAAATCAGCTTGTCACTGTGGTCGAATTGCACAAACAAGGAATGAAGATGGCTGGCATTGTTCGCACGACTGGTTACAAGAAGCAAACCGTCTACGATGCCGTGAAGCGTTATGAGGAGACCGGCGGGACTGCGGACCGTCCTCGAAGTGGTCGTCCAACCACCGTGACCACTCCGGAGAACGTCCAGAAGGTCCGTTGCCAAATTCAACAAAATCCGGAGTGTTCGATGCGGAAGATGGCGAAAGAGCTCGGCGTTGATGAGAACAGCATCCGTCACATCGTCAGGAGGAAGCTGGGACTGCGCAGCTGCAAGATCGCCCGCGTCCATTTCCTCAACGACGCGTTGAAGGCGAAACGACTCAAGAAATCTCGTCGGATGCTTCGTCTGATCGGTGGTGCTCGCCTTTCGAAAGTGCTCTTCACCGACGAGAAGATCTTTACCATCCAGCCGTTCCACAACCGTCAGAATCGCCGTCAACTGCTCAGGAAAGGTCAGCAGAAGATCGCGGCTGCAAAAACAATCGGCCGCAGCCATTTTCCGGCGTCGGAACCGGAAAGACGCCACTGGTCTTCATCGAGCAACGTGTCCTCCACGACGCACTGAAGCCGTGGGTGGCGCAGCACTTTGGCCCAGCTGGATTCACGCTTCAGCAAGACTGGGCGCCGGCGCATTCCGCCAATTCGACAATTGCTGTCTGCGAAGAGCTGTTTCCAGGCTTTTGGGGCAAAGACGTTTGGTCGCCTAACTCGCCGGATCTTAACCCGATAGACTACTCGGTGTGGTCCATCCTGGAGCAAAAAATCTCGGCTACACGCTACGTCACGGTTGACCAGCTGAAAGTGGCTTTGACGCGCGCCTGGGGCGAAATTACAGTGGATCAGTGTGCGAGCATTGTCGGAAACATTCGCAAGCCACTTGGTAAATGCATTGACGCCCAAGGGGGTAATTTTGAGCAACTGTTGTAAACTTTTTTGTTTATTGTTATTTTTACGGGTCTAATAAAGATTTTTGTTTTTAAATTTTGTTGATTTGATCAATTGTCTGGTAGTTACAGCCAGTTGAAATATTCAAAAAAAATACGGGAACTTTTTCCTCACCCTGTATGTATGTATATATATATATATATATATATATATATATATATATATATATATATATATATATATATAGGTAATGTAAAACTTTTTAGGGCATCGTCCAAGGAGACAACAGTAGTTGAGTGTCACATACCCCCCACCGCTGGATTCCATAATCTCATGTGGAACACATAACAACCTGCGTCCCCGCCCAAATTAACAGTTTTGTTAGGTGCTTGACTAGGAATGAGCCCCATGAGATTCTGGAACCCAGCGGTTGTCTCCTTGGACGCTGTTCAAAGAAGTCTTACATTACATATATGTAGGCTGTCCGACAGAAAGTCGGCGAAAGTATGGGTGGTTGACCGTAGATAGGGTCTCTCTATTCTGAAGGGCCTGAACATCGACAGGCGAAACATATGCCCTCCAATCGAAGGGATAGGTGGGGCTCGTCCCCAGTCAAGTATATATATATATATATATATATATATATATATATATATATATATATATATATATATATATATATATATATATATATATATACATATACTTATATATATTGCACTTCGATTGTTGGCTTAAGAAAGACAACCCTCTACTTCACAGGCATTTTGAAAACCCGTCTCCATTTTCCTATGAGACAAAAGTCGTCAAAACTAACCTCCATGAAGGTCACCCGGACTTCAATTAAAAAAAAAAAAGTATAAAAAATCTAATTAAAATAAAAATATTAATAAATTAAAAAATAAAGATTCGTTGGGTCAATGCAGTGAATGTATTCATGCAATTTTGATCACTTGCTTTACAATAAAACTTGCTAAGGGGAATAGTTACTAATAGTTACTTGCTAAGGGGAATAGTGCTAAAGCACTTGCTTTAGAAAGAAAAATATTTTGATAAATAACAGTATTACAATAATTCCTTTGATTTCATTTTAATTGACTTTTATCTTACCAATTGTTAACCAATTGTTAATTTGACTCAAACCCATTACCTTTGGGTTGAGTTTTTTGAAATAAGGTTATTTTGCAAAAAAAGAAAAAAAAATTGTTGTGGGTAGAAAAATGTTGTATCATTTTCAAATCTTCACTAAATAGGCCATCTTAAAATTAAATGTCAATCTGTCTCCCTCTAATTTGTCGTCGAACAGGGTTACTATCCAATCCACTCTATCACTTCTGTCCATCTCACACTCATTTTTGAGCACACAAAAGTTTTTTATCATAGTATGAGTTTTTTGAAATCTATAATCACAGTACCTAAAGGTATAGCTTAGGGTGTATTATCACATGCGCCAGGCTCGATCCCGGTAAGCATTAAACAAAATGCTCATTTTGGCGGAGAGCAGGTTGTTGCGCGTTCCATATGAGTTTGTGGAACTCAACCGTTGGGAGTGTATAGCTCCTAACTACTGTTATCTAATTGGACGCAGTCCAATGAAGCCGGCGGAAATATGGGTTGTTTGATTGTGGATAGGGTCTCCCTATTCTTGACGAGAGAGCATATGTCGGTACCCTGATGAGTCTAACTACCAACAGACAAAACATGTGCCGTCCAATGTAAGGGATGGGTGGGGCTCGATCGCGGTCAAGCAACTAACAGAATGCACATTTGGGGGAGATGCTGGTTGTTGTACGTTTCATATGAAATTGTGGAACCCAGAGGTTGGGGGTGTATAACTCCCAACTACTGTTGTCTTATTGGACGCAGTCCACTATATCTATATATATATATATATATATATATATATATATATATATATATATATATATATATATATATATATATATATATATATATATATATATATATATATATATATATATATATATATATATATATATATATATATATATATATATATATATATATATATATATATATATATATACCAGGTGTCCCATTAAGGATGGATCGCGGCTGTATCTTGAAAACTATTTATCCCAAAGCTTTGCGGAAAAAAATAATATACTAAAACTGACTGTGAGAAATTCAGCAAAAATATTTTTAAGCTTCTAAAACGACCGCAAGAGCGCGTGACGAGCTAAACATTTTTAAAAATATTTTTTTTTGTGTATTTTCAAGTGTTAACCGAGTAAGAAAAATTCTCTGTTATAATTAGCAAACTGTCTCCTACAACTTTGTTTCATGACATTTTGTCGTAACTTCGCGAATAAAGAAGTGGGGGGGGGGGGGGGGGGAGTTTTACCTATTTAGATAAAAAGTCGTCTAATGTCCGCTTGCCTAAACCGATTTTCCTCAATATGGATTCATTTAAAAGGCAATTACTGGGACAATCAGATAATCTGGGAGATAAATTATTTAGTTTATAAATGAAACCGCGAGGTGGCGTTACATTCAACAATAGTTTTTTGAAGTTTTGTTCAGTTTTTTCAAATGGTACAGCTTTTATTACATGGCTAGAAAGGTAATTTAAAGAGGAATCATCCAGTGAAAACCCGAAATCGATATCTGTGACATCTCAAGAGATATTTCGATTTTTCTGAAAAAATTATACTACCTGCATTAAGTTAAAAAATATTAACCTAATGTTTGTCTTCCTTCACACTTTACGAAAAATGTTTT